>OX592690.1:68467-163467 GCA_951361185.1 Ochropacha duplaris | reverse complement strand
AATGACGTCACCACGGCGTGCTGGAACAAATGACGGATATAAGGATGCCTTTCCACTCCACCGCACATGCGTACAGTGGAATGTGTTTACCAATAATTTTTGGTATTTATTAGTCTTTAGCCAGCCAGTCGGGTACTACAAAGTACCCTACCACCGTGCTATGGTTTCCTCACCATGTTTTCCTTCCCTCAAGCTTATTGTAGGATTCGAACCCACGACCTTCGCCGCGGTATTCGACGTCACTTACCACTGAGCTATCATCGCCTTGAGGTTGTCTCAAAAAGTACGTGAAAAGTTTTAGTGGTGCGGCCTTCAATTTCATTAAAACACTAGACTTGTACGGATGGAATTAGTGTAACGTGTACTGAGCTTTGACGGGCCATAGGTCGTGGGTTCGATTCCCACCCTCGAGATACATTTGTGTGCATGAACGAGTTTGTCTTGAGTCTGAATGTACACTGGATCTATACTAACTATTATGTATTTATTTAGGTTTAGTAATTAATTAAAATAGAGACTTGAAAACTAATCTACAATAGAATAATCTAATATAAAACTTCCTAATATAATACATACCATCTAAAAGATAATTAATTTTAAATATATAAATACAGAAAGATGTTAAAAATACTAACTAAGCTATACATATACAAAACAATGTGATAAGAAAATATAATAGGGAGACCAGCTAATCAAAAGAAGAGAGACAGCTGCTCAAAATGGCTGCCAGTTGGTAGTGTGCCCAGAATGGTGGCGGCATTGCCACGCTGTATGGCAATGCTTATTCAAATAAAAAGGTAGATTCAAGTGAAGCATAGTAAAGGAAGCCGGGTTTGAAAAAGGAAGCCGATCGCGTTGTGATCATACAGTCGAGTGGATATGCCATGTGTTGTGATGTGACTTCAGGGTGCCTAACAACTCGTTAACTTTACCAAAACATAATTGTTTTTCTGTTAATTGTCTGTTATGTCTGTCCATACGAGTGTACAGGTTGTCCGGTAAGTAGTAGGTACGACATACTGAAGGGAGAGATGGGTGGGCACTGAGCAGATCACCTACCAAATAATATATACAAATTACCTTACCATTTTCGAGATATTTAACATCGATCAATACATAAAAAAACTTGAGAGGTGTCCCCTTGACACCCGGATGGAACGAAGTTATATAAGTCGAGAGAGTATATATATATATATATATATAAATAGAAATGAAAATATCTGGCTTGCTTTCTATAAGAGAGAGAGAGAGAGAGAGAGAGAGAGAGAGAGAGACAGACAGAGAAACATGCGCACGCCGCACAGCTTACAATAAAGTGACACTGACACCAAAAGTGTCGTGACAATTTTTCGTAAGAATTTTTTCCGTTTAGCCCCCTTTCACAACGCGCGATAAGGAATTTCGTTCCAAATCTGAAATATCGGAATATCTCGAAAATGATGAACGTTTTCCTGGGGTGATTTTGTAGATTTTGATTTTGATTTTTGTTGGTGATTGCTGATGAGCCATCTCCCTTACTACTTACCGGACACCCTGTATCATTTGGACGTCGTTTCTCATTTAAACGATTCAGTTGAGGGCGAGTTGAATCGCTCGCTAGGTACGGTCAGCCAAGAAAGTGGTGTACCACCCTAAGGTTGAATGCCGCTTGCAGATTCATACGTGATAAACATTAGTTTCACTTGCAGATCAATCTGACTACTTATGACAACATCATTATTATGCATCTCTTTCAGTGATATCTTTTTAGTTTGAACCTTGTTGTCATTTTCGATGACTTGGAAACTAAATCAAAACTGGCACACCACTTTCTTGGCCGACCGTACCTATAAGAGTTTCTGTGCAGTTGTCTGTCAGCCAGCCGATCGAAAACCGTTTAGCTCATTATAATTTTCTCTTTGTTTTCTTCATACAATGTCAATGACAGTACATCACCGTACGGTATACAGTACAAATTTCATTGTACAATGATGAGAGCACAATGTTAATTGACTTCGTCGAAGTATTTTATTTTCTCAATATTTTTACTAGGTATTTAAGTATTTCTTTATTTGGAATCATAATATTATTACGTGAAGCAAACATTTGTACCGCTTTTTACGAAAATCACGCGGACGGAGGAGTATGAAAGCCACAGTTATAGTTCTTTAGAGGGATTTTATCTTATCCCGGGATAAAAAGTATCCTATGTTTTATTCCAGGATACGTACCTGTCTACCAAGTTTCATCAAAATTACTTACTAATTAAAACTTTCACATTTATAATATTAGTTAGTGGGATTGCTAGAAATTTACAATACTGATAAAGGATCAGTAGAACGTCCAAGAAATTTGCCTTAGAATGATTCCTACTGTTGGATCTTCCATGCCTTGCTTCCATCCATGTTGGTGCGAGCTAGAGGCTAGAGGTTTAATGCGATTTCCGAACACATCTCTATGCTGTCTACTCTATGGACAAAAATCTAGTGAAAAAAAAGTTTCAGAAGAACTTTCCCGCGCGCTCCCACGCTGAGCCGGCATAAAACGAGACAATTTTAATAATAGTTATTTTGGTGAGAAAAGTTATAAAATATCATTGTAGTGTGTTTTGGGCGCTCCCTTTTAGACGCAGGCGTTGCTGAAGGCCAAAGGTGAGTGCTAGCATTGATTCCTCTTCATTGATTCCCACTGAATGTAATCCGTCATTTTCAACTCAAAATTCATATGCAGATCCCCTGCTGATCCATCTCATAACAGCTACAATTCATAAACCTAACCTAACCTAGGTAATAATGATGGAATGGAACATAACCATCTAATAATACTAGTGCTCGCCCTCTCATCGAAATTAGACCAAAAAGTTTTTAGGAAAAAAGTCTCTTCAAATAGCTGTCAATAAAAAAAAGTTTATCGGTTGACAAACAGAGGAGGATAATGATATGTGTGTGTGTGTGTGTGTGTGTGTGTGTGTGTGTGTGTGTGTGTGTGTGTGGATCAAACGCATGGTAGTGTGTGTAATGTTTTTTTTATTGATTTTATTTATTTCTAAAGCATATTTTATTAAAATATTAGCTTTCTGCACTCCTTCTCCATGTTATAAACTTTAACCGTGCCAAATTTCATACTCCTCCGTCCGCGTAATTTTCGTAAAAAGTAGTATTTCGTAATAAATGTTCACGTAGATGATGATAATTAACTGACTCAGAATCAGGCCTAGCGGGGACTGGCTAACCGAAAAAAAAACGTCACAGACAATAATGCTGAGATGAAAAGTAGTCTATAATATAACATACAGGGATAATGTAGCTTCCTAAGGTGACAACCAGGCCGGCGGGTCGCCTGATGCTACATGAATACCGACGCCTATAGATATTAGCAATACTAGGGGATCGCCAATTCGCCTTAAAAGCATCTGGCTCTCAAGTGCTCTGGCATCTCAAGTAGGTACCTACTACATAATACCTTGCCACCGTGCTGTGGACTGTGGTCTCCTCACGATGGTTTCGAAGCCACGTATTTTGTTTATTTAGCGATAACTCATAGTTTAGAAAGAAGAAAGAAGAAAGAAGAAAAATATTTTATTAATGCGCGCCATCCGACGCAAACCAAATAGCAACACAAACTACAAAAAAAAAAGATTTCCTTTTTTATAGCTACCGCCATAGAGAGAAGTAATATAAGGGCAACACTGCTTTATATCTTTCATTTAACTATCATAATAAAAATACTTAATTAAGGTTATAATGAAATGGATACACAATTTTCCATTATTTTTAAATAAAGGAGGAAATTAAACACTAGTGTTTGAAGTTTGTGCGTCGTATGTGCGCAAAAATAGGGTCATTGCTCAGCATATTACTGAGACTTAGGACGAACCTAATGTCTGCAGCGCTGATTTTCAGCAATAACCGATGAGCGACGATTCCCACCAGTGGAAATTCGATATCCAGTAAGTACCTCATATTATAACTATCGAATTATATATAGCAACCGTTTACAGTCAAACACTTTTAACTTATACTAATAGACAGGACATTGCGAACAAAATCGTAATCCGATATTTCTGTCCAGTGGACATGAGTCGCTCAGTCTAGTCTAGTTTATTCATAGATAGATGGCGTGACTGAGGCATGGAATGGGATCACAGTTTTTCTATGACATTTCTTCTGATAGCCGCTCTATCGTATCTATCTTTAAATCTGTTTGTTAGCAGTGAAGTGATCCAAAGGTCTTTGACTGTCCCCGTGCTCGAGGCTATATGTATTATGTTTATCTGATTAATTTGCCACTCAAGTCAAGTGAAAGAGCCTTGAGTACGTCTCTAGTGTTATAGGTATACTTGCCTCGACTCATATTTTGGATCTTGGAGATTACTTATCTGTATTTACCATTGATATCTAATAACTAAAGATAAACAATCCCAAGCAAAAGTTCTCTCAAAACTGTCTCAAATTGTGTTGGGTAATACTAGTTATTTCTTTTTAAGTTTTATTCACAAAGCTATGTACAAAAGGCAATAAAATTTTACGACTCATACCTGCTAGCCAAAATTTATCTTAAACGAGCACTGAGGCATGTTTACCGTCGGAGCGTTCGAAATTCGAATGCTACTTGATTAAAAGACCACCCAAATGTTCGAGTGGGTAGACATTCGGTAAGGCCATTTTTTGTCGCTGATTGTGTAGTATCTTTAGTTATTAGATATCAAAGGACCTACAGGTCTTTCTTGGGACAATCGGGGGTCCGCACCACTTGGTTCTCAAATGGGACAATCGGGACGATGACATTTACTTGAAAATTGGGCGCGAATTTTGATATTTTGAAAACACTGCGCGAGTTGACGAGTTGTTTGACAGGTTAATGTCGCGAGACAACAGAAATCTTTCCTCTTTATAATATTATTATTAGTTTAAATGTAGCATTCACTCGCACCGCACCGCACCGTAAACGCATTGATATATTACTTGGATCTTCGAGTTCGGTCGGTCTGGACGGGGCTAAACAGCTCTGCTCTGCTGGTGTTCAAGGCACATTGTGTATTTTGACCCCCGTATGTCTGTATATTATACAAAAATTTTGCGTGTCATCTTTGCGCAGGGGCCATCTGTATCGTTCCAATTTTAGTATATGTACTGCTATGTACCTATGTCTTTAGTAAAAAGTTTACAACGTATTGTCATTGGCGTTATCTCTCTCTCTCTATAATAATATAAACAATTCAAGTATTCTTTTTAGTCACGTTGGTTGTAATAATAAACAAGTCCTTTAGACTACGACATTTTATGACAATAAATATCGTTTTATAATAGTTAAACGCATAAAATGGTTAACATGTTTTGTCAGTTTATTGTTTCATTTATTAAATCTCCATTACCGTTATACATTTTTAATTACCTATCATTATAATATATGTATATAATTAGGTACCAGACTACATTGATCATTACGTTAGGTCCATATCTCCGCCAGTTTTGCGTATTACTTAAATCAGTATGTTTATTTTTCATATTATCATAGGTTGTAAGTATATTTTATCAGGAAATGAGAGAAGCACCAACACCAACCTACGATGGTGAAATAGTGTTGATGATGGATCACTTTGTGTAATGTTTCATTAAAACTAAGTACAAATGAGTTAGTTGACTTACACTAATGCATGTGGATACTTTTCATATTATCATAGGTTGTAAGTATATTTTATCAGGAAATGAGAGAAGCACCAACACCAACCTACGATGGTGAAATAGTGTTGATGATGGATCACTTTGTGTAATGTTTCATTAAAACTAAGTACAAATGAGTTAGTTGACTTACACTAATGCATGTGGATACTTTTCATATTATCATAGGTTGTAAGTATATTTTATCAGGAAATGAGAGAAGCACCAACACCAACCTACGATGGTGAAATAGTGTTGATGATGGATCACTTTGTGTAATGTTTCATTAAAACTAAGTACAAATGAGTTAGTTGACTTACACTAATGCATGTGGATACTTTTCATATTATCATAGGTTGTAAGTATATTTTATCAGGAAATGAGAGAAGCACCAACACCAACCTACGATGGTGAAATAGTGTTGATGATGGATCACTTTGTGTAATGTTTCATTAAAACTAAGTACAAATGAGTTAGTTGACTTACACTAATGCATGTGGATACTTTTCATATTATCATAGGTTGTAAGTATATTTTATCAGGAAATGAGAGAAGCACCAACACCAACCTACGATGGTGAAATAGTGTTGATGATGGATCACTTTGTGTAATGTTTCATTAAAACTAAGTACAAATGAGTTAGTTGACTTACACTAATGCATGTGGATACTTTTCATATTATCATAGGTTGTAAGTATATTTTATCAGGAAATGAGAGAAGCACCAACACCAACCTACGATGGTGAAATAGTGTTGATGATGGGTCACTTTGTGTAATGTTTCATTAAAACTAAGTACAAATGAGTTAGTTGACTTACACTAATGCATGTGGATACTTTTCATATTATCATAGGTTGTAAGTATATTTTATCAGGAAATGAGAGAAGCACCAACACCAACCTACGATGGTGAAATAGTGTTGATGATGGATCACTTTGTGTAATGTTTCATTAAAACTAAGTACAAATGAGTTAGTTGACTTACACTAATGCATGTGGATACTTTTCATATTATCATAGGTTGTAAGTATATTTTATCAGGAAATGAGAGAAGCACCAACACCAACCTACGATGGTGAAATAGTGTTGATGATGGGTCACTTTGTGTAATGTTTCATTAAAACTAAGTACAAATGAGTTAGTTGACTTACACTAATGCATGTGGATACTTTTCCCAGAACGTTGCCAGCAGGGTTTTTAATTATGTACAGTCTTTTTCCCGCTACGAAGAACACTGTTAACAAAAAGAATTATTGAGAACTATAAGCTACACACACACACACACACACACACACACACACACACACACACACACACACACACACACACACACACACACACACACACACACACACACACACACACACACACACACACACACACACTCTAATATTTTAATATTGTTATGTAATTCATTGATAATTAAATATAGTAGTCCTATCAGGCAAACATGTAATTTTGACAGTCTCGATACAGGCTATGCCTAGTGAGGATATCGTTGTCAATCAAACCACTGTAAAAATTGAATTTCTTATTAATAAATTTCTATTTCTAAATGAAAACACTTTGAGTACCTAACTGCCTATTATAAGTATTTACTATGAATTTAAGTATCTTTGTCACTTGAGATGATATACATATTATTATAGGTGGCCTCATCAATTAGGTGTCTGGACCAGTATTGCTGAATGCTATTTATTCCTATGAAAACGATGATAGCTAAGTGACGTCGGATACCACGGCGAAAGTCGTGGGTTCGAATCCTACAATGAGCTAGAGCTTTTGTTGAAGGAAAACATCATAAGGAAACAGCACGTTGGTAGGGCGGGGTGGCTACCACCCTGAAGTTTGAAAAGTACCTGATCGTGTGTTCCACCGACAGTTGCACTTGAGAGCCAGTTGCCTAAGACATTGCAATAAGGTGTACAGCACATTGGCAAACCCTTTGGCATTGCTAATGTCTATAGGCGATGGTAGTCACTTACCATCAGTTGTCACTTATGGTATAAAACAATGAAGCGGTTCCTATACAAATCATAAAATCCAAAAGTGTTCTTGAACATTTCTAATTCCACTCGGAGATTCCTATCAGGACACCATTTAGTAACTTTACAATAAAAATAAGGTACATTATGTTACTTACCAATGGAAACGATCATAAGGATGCCGGGAACACCGAACGCTAAGGAATAGCAATCATTTTCCCCAAAGCAGTGCACGTCAGCTCGCAGGATGGGCGTGAGGAAGGTGGAGATGAGACTGCCCGCGTTGATGGCGAAGTAGAACAGCGAGAAGAAGTAGCCCAGGTACTTCTCCTGTTCCGGCAGCTTGAACTGATCGCCTCCGAAGGCCGACACGCACGGCTTGATGCCACCAGTTCCGAATGCAATCAACAGAAGTGCTATTATTGTAAACTCCCTGAAAGGACACAATCATCTAAGTATACATTATAGGATTTTAAAGAGGTTGGCAACACTTGCATGCACGGTTAAAAGTACTTATAACCTTGCTGAGTTTGTTGCCGGCTCTTCTCAGTCGGAAGCTGACTTCCGAACCGGTGGTAACTTCTGAAATGCGACCTTTATAAGTGCCCTTATGGGGCCTAAACTGAATAAATGGTTTTAATTTTGATTTTGATTTTGACTATGAAGTATGACGGGCCGGTTGAGTCTCAAAGTCAAAACCATTTATTCAGTTTAGGCCCTAGAAGGGCACTTATGAAGGTCGCATTACAGAAGTTACCACCGGTTCGGAAGTCAGCCTTCAACTGAGAAGAACCGGCAAGATACTCAGCAAGATTACATTTTTTAATATTTTGGAACTCTGACTATATTGGCTTTTTTTTTCAAATATTTAACAATTTTATTCTTAAAGTAATATAAAAAAACAAAAAATTTTAACCCGCATTAGTTACTGTGTTTTTGAAGAATCCCACACTACACTCTAGGGATACCTATGGCGAGGAGCTCATAACAAAAGCAGTCGCTAGACGAATTTACTGGTATTTGTCCCCGCATATGGGCTTCGTGGTGGATTCAAAATATATTGCTAATAAAAAGGCTTGGACAGCTCCATGCAGTGTCCTTATTGTCGTAATTTTAAGACTGATGTTTGCATATTGACTGGCCGCTTGGCTTCGAGGTTAGATACCAAATTGCCGCTGTCACAGCTCATGCAGTCAATTCCAAAGAGACGTTTGTGTGCATCAACATGCCTGTGATCACATATCTAATAACATCAGTTATCTGGCTTATACAGTTTGGTCAGATGGCCGTGCGTGAAGAATGCTCAAGATATTCGATCATTTTCATTGCATGCTATGATGAGTATTTACTTACAAGCTACAGATGATGATGTTTGGCCATTGGCTGGTTACCAATGTTTGTCGTTGTGTTGTGACATTGGACCAACATCAGATCAGCATTCAAATGATACTTACAAGGTAGGCAAGTTGACGGGCGGCATCGCTGTTACAGATATCAGAACACTGCCGGTGGCGTACACCACTGATAAATAAACAATTGTTCTGAAAAAATACACAACACATTGTAAAACAGATAATACATTTTGTTCAAAAAATCCTCGCGAACAATCAATTTAAATATTGTCTTGCCATCTATTAGTTAGGTTAGAATATTATATGTAGTGCCCTTTCTTGAATCATTTCTGTTTTAACTACTACGCTTTAGAATGTAGTAAACATGATAGTTGTTTGAATGTATAGATAGCCTTTCACGCAAGAGGCTTACATCCCGGTAAGTAGGTACAAGTACAGTATTTTTGTGTTTATTTCAAATGATAAGTGTCACTGTTTTTGTGAATGGTGTATTTTTTTACCAGACTCCTCCATTAATAAAGGGAAGATCTTCCGCCAGAATAGGTCATTTTGCCCGAGGACAGTACAGTACGTCTATATATGACGGGCCGGTTGGCGTGGTTGGTTAATACACTGCCTATCACGCCGCAGGTCGTGGGTTCGATTCCCACCCAGGACACACATTTGTGTGCATGAACATGTCTGTTTGTCCTGAGTGAGTGTAATTATCTATTTAAGTATGTATTTACAAAAGTAGTATATGTAGTATATCAGTGATCTGGTTGTCCATATTACAAGCTCTGCTTAGTTTGGGATCAGATAGCCGTGTGTGAACAAATGTCCCAGGATATTTATTATTATTTATTATACAGATCGCTGTTAGAACTTTCATAACGCGATGTAGAATAACTCCATTGATCCGGGAGTTGAGCGATACTTCATCAGCGACTGCCCGGCTAATAGATGTCACTACAATACATAAACTGTCATTGAAATTCATCTGACCTCGATACAAAAATACGAACGGTAAAAGCAATTAAGTAAGTAGGTATCCAGTTTAGATATAACCAGTTCGAGTCGGTTTCATCGGTTACCTAAATCGTCCCAACCAGCCGTCGGCTATCATGGCACCAAGGAGCGGGAAGAAGTAAGCAAACATCGTGAACACGTGGTAGATGACCGTAGCGCCGTTGTCCGAGTACCCCAGCTTGTCGCGAAGGTACAGCGACAAGATTGCTGCAAGAAAAGCGGTAATGTAATACGTACATTGGAGGATCGCCACATTGAACGTTCTTTTTGACATGTACGTTTTTGATAGTGTGAGCGTGCTGGACTTTTTGGCGGGAACTTGCGAAGTGACGTTGTGTTTTCGTTTTATTTTCATTAAATTCGTGTATTTTGAGTTTTATTGAATAATTTCGGTGGTGTTTTGTCCAATAAAGATCAATCTTAGTGCACAAGTGAAGTGAAATCAAATGAAAGCGTGTATCGTGACTTTCCAGGTTGTCCCAAAAAGTCCATGAAATATTTTAGTGGAATAGCCGCCAATTTCACTAAAATTAAACCTGACTTGTACGGACGAGGACTAGACTTTACAGTGAAAGTGACAATAAAATGTGACTAAACATAAAATATGAATATTTAAAATGAAGAAATGGCTTAAAGGTCGATACCAGGCCAAAAATCTTCTTAAAAAAAAATGTGAGCGTGCTAAAAAGAGACAAGTAGCGAGTGCGGGAGAAACCCTCTTGTCAAAATGACATTACAGATAAGGTATTTACGGTACACTATTGCATGGTTCGCTCAAGCGGTTTCCTAATCCATTGTTACGGTTGATAGCAACTGGCAATGACGAGACGAGTGTTCTGTTCTGCATTCAATTATGAATAAGTAACTTTATATCTACTGTAGTAAGACATAGTTTTGAAATCTCAAGCATGTAAGGTGTAACTTTTTTCGATCTGATTTGTGACATTTACAGATTGGCGCAACAAACATTTTTTGAATGATTGACAAATTGATTTTGGGCTAAAGTATCAATCACTGTTAAAACTTTTCAAGTGTCAATGTACTTTATACATTAGGTACTTATAACAAAAATAGTACAAGACAAATGTATTTTTTAATTGTCTAGTTAAATCAACACATACAAACATGTCACCTTTAAAATGTTACAAAAACATTAATGGAAGCGGCGCACGCGCACGCGCACGCGCACGCGCAGAATTAGGATGGTGTTATGCAACAAATCGCAATGATAATAAAATTGTATTATTTCGCTGTGCGTAAATCCGATAGATGAAGTGAGAATGTAAGATAAGTTATTAAAACATTGTTTAGTAACAGCAATAAAGGCTGTAAATTAAATAAATAAGGATCGCATCAAGTAACAACAACACGAGTGTAGGTACAGAACAATAAACTACCTACTGACGGCTTACTGGTATGTGGTAAGGGACGACGAATTCCGCGGCGAAGGTCGTGGGTTCGAATCCTACAATGTGCTTGAGCTTTCGGTGAAGGAAAACATCGTGAGGAAACCATAGCACGGTGGTAGGGTACTTTGTAGTACCCTGGCTGGCTACCACCCTCAAGTTGAAAATCTGTCGCCAAGCACCTATCGGTGTGTTCCGACAGCTGCACTTGGGAGCCGTTCCCATCTAGGCTTTGTGTGCTCACCACCTTTGGCCACATCATCACTTACCATGGTGAGATTGTGGTCAAACACAAGCTTATACAGAATTAAAAAAATAAAAAATCTACCACCAACTCTTATTGCGATTCAACTCATCCAGAACTGAATCATGTTTATATCAAAAGACGTCAGAAATAGAATGTATGGATGACACACACACACACACACACACACACACACACACACACACACACACACACACACACACACACACACACACACACAGGTGACCTGATGTCACCCAACAAACTAATAATGTATTTATTTATACATATTTATTCGGAATAAACTTATTTTTATTTAATACTCATCAGCCATTTGAAACAGTAATTACATACAACCGAGGCGTTGGTCGCTCTATTCGTACGTACCTGTGTTGATCAAGTGTGGTCCATAAGGTGCAGTGAGCATTGACTGAGATAGACATTTGTAGCTTTGTGTTTGTGTACTACAGACAGACAGTATCATATCATCACTGATCACGCCTCATCACGTTACATCATGCATCACCAAATACATAAACATATCTAAATGCAACCTTTCGAAGCATGCGTTGTGGCACAGGTTGTGGTCTACGTGGTTACTGAATTGTATTCAATCATCTACAACCTATATGGGTTGACATCCATCCGGGCTTCCCCGGATTTTTCCTTTTTTTTAGAAGGAGTCCGGCGAGTGTCCCGGCGGGGTTCCCTTTGTAGTCTGGGTTTAAATAAAATACTAAATTTATTTATAAACATTAAAACAATTTTTATTTTACGGAGCAGGTTTCAAAAATACCGTGATGTTGACCTGGTTGACACATTTTAGCGATATTTACATATAAGAGATATCGTCTTTCGTAGGTATTTTTTTTGTTTCTTTTGTCTTTCCTTTCATAGTTCAGGAATCAACTGTGATTTTTTTATTCAATCCCTGAATAGCTGAATAGGCAAGGCAGCCTGTACAGAAAGCTAGCAACTTTTTTTTTTTTTTACACACGGCTATCTGATCCCAAACTAAGCAGAGCTTGTAATATGGACAACCAGATCACTGATATACTACATATACTACATTTTTTTTGTTAATACATACTTAAATAGATAATTACACCCAGACTCAGGACAAACAGACATGTTCATGCACACAAATGTGTGTCCTGGATGGGAATCGAACCCACGACCTGTGGCGTGATAGGCAGTGTATTAACCAACCACGCCAACCGGCCCGTCAAATAGTATGTACCAGTAATACTAAAGTTGCACGTGTTTTATCTCCAGTGACCACTGTGACACTATACTGATGATCAATCAACATTCACTCAAATATAACAATAATACATTTGTTGAACACAATACACTATTAGAGGTGCTAAGATGGATCTTAAGATAAAGCAATGCATTAATCCTATCGGAGCAGAACTGTCGGTTACCGTATGTACATAGGGCTGCCATCTATCAAATTTGGCAACCTGGAAAAAAGCGTAAAATCCCGTACTCAGTAAAATAAAAAATAGTTTAAATTGTCAAAAATTTACTTTTATTTTATAATTTCAAAGTACATTGAATGTTAAGTCTCGATGAAACATAACCCCAGCGTTATGGACTACCATCGGGGGAAACCCGGACGGATGGCAACCCTAGTTTTACTTACCTACATAACGCTAAAGCAAACGCTATGTTATGACTTTTCATCCGCGTTCCCGTGGGATCTTATCTTTTCCCGGGATAAATATAGCCTATGTTACTCAGGGATAATGTAGCTTTCTAATGGTGAAAGAGTTTTGAAAAAGCTTTGTAGTGGCTACCACCCTCAAATAGAAGATTTGTCTCCAAGCAGAGCTAGGCACTGGCAGTGGTTGTTTGAAGAGCTGGTGTATCTAGAGATGTACCTTACTTTTAAAAACAGATAATATGTTTCGAGGTTAAAGTGTTGATTAGATTTACAAAAATAGTGGTTCAGTCTACAGCGACAGCGACAGCGACAGCGACAGCGACAGCGACAGCGACAGCGACAGCGACAGCGACAGCGACAGCGACAGAGTTCATCAATGGAAATTACCACTTTTATTCTTAAATACACAAATATGAAGTAGACATTGTCATGTTATAGATAAGAAACCACTTATGGCGAAATAGTTGGACATGCTCGCACTGATAGTGCTCAGTGCTCAATCCGCTGCTAAAGTAGGTCGGAAAATCATGGAAAAATGTTATCGACATTGTTGCAATTTAGCTTTTTTTTTATGTCACTAGTGACAACGAGGCAGGCGGGTCACCTGATGGTAAGTGACTACCGTCGCCTATAGACATTAGCGATACCAGGGGGACTGCCAACGACTTGCAACTGCCGGAACACACCTACAGGTGCTTGGCGACAGATTTTCAACTTGAGGGTGGTAGCCAGCCAGTCGAGTACCAGTTAAAATGACAAAAAAACCATATTAAATTTGTGTTTTCGTTGAATTAAAATATTAATCAGTGAATGATGTGTAATGAACTACCCGTGTGCCAAGTTTCATCAAAATCCGTTCAGCCGTTTTTGCGTGAAAGAGTAACAAAATCCAAGGATACTTTCACAATTATATTATTAGTAGACAGAAACGAAGCACAATAACCCATTTGTAATAATATTTTAAAGAGATATAGATAAAGTTTTAGCACCGTCCTATTTCGTGCGCACAATGAATCAATTGCCCACAGATAATCTATTATGTAAGTATGTTTATGTATACATTTTTTTTATCCTCGATAGGCTTGTGTTTGACCATAATCTCACCATGGTAAGTGATGATGTGGCCGAAGGTGGTAAGCACACAAAGCCTAGATGGGAACTGGTTCTCAAGTGCAGCTGTCGGAACACACCGATAGGTGCTTGGCGACAGATTTTCAACTTGAGGGTGGTAGCCAGTCAGTCGGGTACTACAAAGTACCCTACCACCGTGCTATGGTTTCCTCACGATGTTTTCCTTCACCGAAAGCTCAAGCTCATTGTAGGATTCGAACCCACGACCTTCGCCGCGGTATTCGACGTCACATACCACTGAGCTATCGTCGCCTTAAAAAAAAACCGGTCAAGTGCGAGTCGGACTCGCGCACCGAGGTAATCGAGGATTAAAAAAAAAAACGATTACGTTTTTGATTACCTTATTTGAGGTTGGTGCAAAACCAATTAAGCTAGACCCGTAAAGCCGAAAGGAGGTTAAATGGGGCCTTATAACGAGTCCATTCACAATATTTAAAAACCGTAATAACGCTGTATAACATAGCCCAAAAATATAAAAAAAACAATTATTTTCACTGATGTGCAAACCCTATTTCAGTAAAATTAAAGAGTAAACTACGCAGAATGCACCTACATTTCTACCTAATTCGCGTAACGACAAAAATCCTCGTTTTTTTCCCAACTTGTCATTTTTTGAAGCCAGTACTTGGGTATAATGACATCCTTGTATTGAGGTAGCAAACATTTATGAATAAAAATAGATAAACTATTAAAGTAGACAATTATTAGGTAAAATAGGTACGTAGGCCTTTCTGTTAAATAATCTAGTTCCCTGACATGACAGCTTACTAGGGTTGACAAAATTTTTGGCTTTGATAATTAATTATATTTTTTACGCGGTATTTATGTAGCATTTCAGTTGTTTAGATCTAATAGTATAATAAACTTTGCTCAGTTTGAAATCAAAAGAATGTGAAGAATTTCATATGATAAAATATTAATTTTTTCAAAAATTGCCTTCTCGTGATTTATTTATTATTGATTCTAAATCAGCTGTAGAGTCAATTGTAATGTTAATTTGAGTCTTATGAGGTCCCTCATAAACAAGGACTAAACTAATTATATAAGATTTGTGTTTTTATATGTATAAATATTATTAATAAAATGTATTATATTTATTCTTGTTACAATTATAATTCAGCAGCAAAAGGAGTCAAAGCGGCTACAATGGTAGGTATGAGAACGATTGAACAGAGTTTGTTCAATCGTATTTTAATTCAATATGAGTGTTTCAGGGTATATGATATTTTTTTCACAAAGCACGTATCCTCATGAAGCCACGGACTCCCGTTTAATATTATTCGTTTCCAGTAATGCTCAGGATCTGAGAAAACATCGATAGCGCGATTCAGCCGTTTCCTTTATTCCAGCTTGGTAATAAGTTTAAATTGGGTAATAAGTGAAGCGATCGACTCATTACATGCTAAAGAAACTTTATAACATAAATACTTGTCCAATTTACGTCTGTATTTTAAGATTGAAAATTTATCAAAAACGATAAATATTTTTTAAAATAATAATTTCACCTACAATCACTAATTGTACTCATAACGAACCATTTTAATTAAAATCACTTAATAATCGGACTATTTTTTCATATAATTAATATCTAATAATTATACTTCTTTACATGTGTATTATTTATTTTAAAATAATATTACGTTTTTAAACTTTCATCTGCATGCCGCTACTAAGTCCATCTACAGAGTTTTGTTTAACCCACTGAGCCGAACCACCACCTGTTCAACCTTGTTCTGAAACGTTACCTCTAGTAAGTCACAGATAGCGTTATTGTGTTTGTTTACAAAGTGCGAGTAGAGGGTATTGATCGCGTCGCTAGCTGTGGTGGCTGGTTGGTTGAAGTCCTCACGCTGCAGCATGCAGCATGCATGCGTAACTAAATTACACATAAGATCTAAGAAGTCTCCTGATGACATACTATTAAAAACAACATACAAAAGGTATCGAAATCATCGCAATGAACTATTGAAAAAATTTAAGAGAGAATATGAGAAGAAAATTATAGAAGAGAATAAACATGACAAAAAAATATATAAATAAAAATATTTGTAACATGGATAATTCAAGAAAAACACCAACTGAACTTTTAAATTTAAAGACTAACCCCGATGAATCGGTTTCATATATAAATAAATATTTAATAAACATTGGAAAGCAGCTTGCTACAAGAATAATGCATAGGTTGCAAAGAAGCCAACTTGATTTGGCCAGTAGGTGCAGTAACAATACCGGTTCTGTTAATTCTTTAATACCTACAGATACTAACGAAATTAGAAATACAATTTAATCCCTCATCATCGGGTTGGCATGGCATCTCGTCAATATTTTTAAAGCAGTCTGTAGAAATATTATTTGCGCCTATTTGTAATATATGTAACTTGTGCATGACATCGGGAGTATTTCCTAGTGATTTGAAAAAATCTCTAATTGTGCCAGTACATAAATCAGGGGATAGAGACAGTATCTGTAATTATCGGCCAATATCGCTATTGCCTTCAGTCTCAAAAATTCTAGAAAAAGTAATAAACTCAAGACTATTAAATTACTTAGAAAAATATAAATTATTGTCATCTAATAAATACGGCTTTCGGGAAAAGAAATCAACATCACAGGCTATAGAGCATTTAATCAACCACGTTGTCTCCAAATTAGATAAATCCAAGAAATGTGCTGGACTGTTTTTAGATCTTGCTAAAGCATTCGATACTGTCTCTATTCCACTGTTATTGAGAAAATTGGAAGCTGTGGGAATTAGAGGTATCCCACTTATGCTCTTTACTGACTATCTAACGGGAAGGCAACAATCTGTCAAGATTGGTTCAGTGTTAAGTACGGAAGAATTAGTAACATTCGGGGTACCACAAGGCAGTGTTCTAGGGCCTACATTATTTTTAATATATGTATATTGACGGCCTGTGTAGGATGCACTTAGAAAATGGTGTTGTTCCACGTGTTAAGCTGGCTCGATCAAAATATCCTTACTATTAATCTTACAAAGACTAAATACATCACCTTCAGTATAAGGAGCAACACCCAACCAGCTAAAAATACGCGTTTACGCAAGCTTGTCTATGTTTTTAGAAACTTAAGACATATTGGAGATATTCATCTAATTAAAAGCGTTTAATTTTGTCTCTGGCAATTAATTATTACTTATGGAATAATCGCATGGGGTGGAGCTTCAAAAAATATAATACTGGACATGGAAAGGGCCCAGCGGGCTATTTTAAAAGTAATTTACTTTAAAAACTATTGCAATTTAACTAAAGAGATATATGCAAATGCTTTTGTTCTAACAGTTCGCCAGATTTATATCAAGTCACTTATTACACAGCAGCACAAAATTGCGTTTCGTTTCACCATTGCGCTGCACTATTAAAAAGTGTTGAACATAAATAATTGCAATTATTGGAATATATTTATATCTAATCATCCAAATAAATATAATTATTACTGCTAATATTTCAGTAAATCATTATTATGTTCATATTATTATTTAATTATTTTTTTTGGAATGTAAATGTTTTTGCATACAACTGCTTTCCTGGAAATAGAACGTTTCCGAAAATGGCGTAGGGACTCAAATGCCGGAAATGTATTATTAAAAACTCTTTAATCACAAATATGAACACGAAATTATACAGAAATATAAAATACGCCGTAATTCATACATATATAAATATGTATTTATCACTATGCTTTTATTATTGTACATGCTACTTAGAAACTATAAGACCTTGCTTTTTGCCAAATTTCGTGATTCTAGGTCTACGGGAACTATCATATAGGTTTTCGATCCATAACCTATATGGGTACTTCCGGTTGATCTAGAATTGTCAATTTTGGAGGTCTTACAGCACAAGTAAAGAGAAAATTCCGAAAAATAAAAAAAGTTGAAATTTAAGGTAAATTTTGGTACTACAAGTTTTCGCGAAAATCTAAATTTGCCTATATCTTTTTATGGTTTTGACTCAGGACCTTGATTTTTATACACCTAATAGGGACTATAGACCTCAGTATCTGGTATGAATTTCAACTTGCTAGGTCCACCCGTTCCTGAGATAATCGGTGGTGACACATGGACAGACAGACGGACAAGAAAGTGATCTTATAAGGGTTCCTTTTTTTTACCTTTTGAGGTAAGGAACCCTAATGATCTCGCCCAGCAATCAAATAAAGGTAAAAGAAAAAGATCTTACTTCGCATTCCATAGTAGGAAAACCGTTCGCAGAATTCATTTGTGACTATAAACCCCACTGCCTTTGGGTACCGTACATTCTGAAAATAATAACAAAAGTCTCATTTTAAAATATTGTCTATAGTATATGTACTTCTATACTAATCACAGATTTCAGAACTATACTAATATTATAAAGAGGTAAAGTTTGTGTGTTTGTGTGTTTGTGTGTTTGTGAGGTTGTAGGGGGTAATCTCAGTGTTACGAATATTTCTTATCTATATAGTGTACTAGCTTTCCGCCCCGCGGTTTCACCCGCGTATCCTTTGAGATTGAATTTCAAAAAATCTTTCTTAATCCTCGTCTAGATCTTAAAAACATTACCTGCGAAAAAAAACAGCTTACTAGGTCTAACATTGGGCGTTAATGAGTCAGTCCTTCTAATTTTTCATACCAAGAAACGGAAATAACTCCTAACTTTGAACCCCCGTTTCATCCCTTCAGAGGTGGAATTATAGGAAACGCTAAAACACGTATTTCTTTATTTTTATTTGTTAGCCTAAAAACAAAGTTTCATGGTTCTAGCTTCAAGAAATGGCGGACTTCCATACAAACTTTCAACCCCCGTTTCACCCCCTCAGGGAGATAAATTTAAATAACGCTGATACACGTGTTTCTTTATTTTTAATTGATAGTCTAAAAACAAAGTTTCATGATTCTAGCTTCAAAAATGACCGACTTTCATACAAACTTTCAACCGCTTTTTCACCCCCTTAAAGGTTGAATTTCGAAAAATCCGTTCTCATTCCTCGTTCAAGTTTTAAAAACAACGCCTAGGAAAAAAATCAGCTTTCTAGGTCTAAGGGTTTAGGCTGGGCGTTGATAGATCAGTCAGGACTTCTTTAGATGTAAGCTGGTTGATTTTGGTGAAAAGAAATGTGCAAGTCGCATTAGATAATTTTCACCAAAACACCAAAAAGCCAAAAATAAAGTTACTCGTAACGTTATGAAATGAACCAATAGCCTTTTATTTGCTACACTCTGGATCTACTGGACCGATTTTGAAAATTCTTCTACCGAAAGAAAGCCACATTACTTGTGAGTGTCATAGGCTATAGTTTTATCCCGTGTAATGATAAGATCCCACGGGAACGTGGTGCAACCGCGGGGGACAGCTAGTAATGTTTAGTAGGTGCTGGAGACATCAGAGTAACATCGGGTTCCCTATTCATTACATTTATTCATACCTAATATTAGCAAGATCATTTATTATACTCGTACTTTGCTTTGCACGGTGGTATGGTACTTTGTAGTACCCGACTGGCTGGCTACCACCCTCAAGTTGAAAATCTGTCGCCAAGCACCTGTTGGTGTGTTCCGACAGCTGCACTTGAGAACCAGTTCCCATCTAGGCTTTGTGTGCTTACCATCTTCGGCCACATCATCACTTACCATGGTGAGATTGTGGTCAAACACAAGCTTATCCAGAATAAAAAAAAAATACTTTTTCTTGAAGATGAATACACGTTCATAGTCGTAGGTATCCATTCCAGGAGTTTCCTTAGATCTTAATCCTCGTGGTAGGCACCCATTCTTGTAGGTCTTGTAAAACGTTACGATGCGTTACAGGGGCGGGAGGGGGGTTTAAACTACGCGTTACGTAACACTTTATTTTAACATTTTCGTTACTTTACGCCACATAATTGTGACTTTTAGGTCAAAATGCTCACTTGATGGTTACGTAACGTTTTACTAGGGGGGAGGGGGGGGGGTACAGAAAATCGTGACGGCGCGTTACATAGGGGGAGGGGGGGGGTCAAAAATCTCCAAAAATTGCGTTACGTAATACTTGAACGCTCCCTAACTGTCAAAATACGATGATAGTTCAGTGGCAGTGACTGCACTGACGTCGGATAGCACGGCGATACGACGCGCGTCGGTGGGATCCAAATAGTTCCAATCCAACAATGAGCTTGAGCTGAGGTGAAGGAAAACATCGTGAGGAAACCATAGCACGGTGGTAAAACTAAAAATTTTTACTCAATAAAATTCCGATAAAAATATTTTGAAAATCTGATATCTTCCAAACAAAAAAAAAACCGGTCAAGTTCGAGTCGGACTCGCGCACCGAGGGTTCCGTACAAACTTGTAAATAGTTCGTTCATCACGGTAATCGAGGATTTTATCAACAAAAAAATCGATTACGTTTTTGATTACCTTATTTGAGTTTAGTACCAATTAAGCTAGACCTCTAAATTGTATGAACGCCTATACAACTCAAAGGTCTATCTTAATTGGTGGTTCTATGTATGTATGGGGACACCCTTAATTCTCAACTATTTTTATTTTTTGGCATTTTTCCTTTATCTGTGCTATAAGACGTTGCTTCGTACCAAATTTCAAGATTCTGAGTTCACGGGAAGTACCCTGTAGGTTTTGATTCCCTTGTGAGTTGTTTGTTACTCTAACGCACGCATAGATATAAGCTATTGTTGATCGAAGAACGCACGGATCTGAAATAATTATTCATTTAAGGATCTGAAGGTTGCTGTTGATCTTTTTAAAATCAACAAAGATAAACGTAAAACTAGGAACTCTGTTATTATTTTATAACGACATGTAATTATATTCATTTGAAAGATATACATACAGTATGGGTTTAGTCATTTATATATATAAGTATGTATTTGAAACGTAATGTATACATATTCAGTTGTTTAAATGTAATAGTATAAGCTTTGTTTAGTTTGAAATCAAAGGGCCGTATGTATGTGAAGAATTTCATATGATAAAATATTTATTTTTTCAAAAATTATTTATTATTGATTCTAATTCAGCTGTAGAGTCAATTTTAATGTTAGTTTGTGTCTTATGAGGTTCCTCATAAACAAGGACTAAACTAATTATGTATTATTTGTGTTTTTACATTTATAAATATTATTAAAACATGTATTGTATTTGTTCTTGTTACAATTATAATTCAGCAGCAAAAGGAGTCAAAGCGGCTACAATGGTAGGTATGAGAACGAATGAACGAACTCTATAGTGTTTTTGGGTTTTTAACATTTTTGTATAATGCGCTGTTATGCGCAAATCATAGCAGGAAATATTTCTACTACCGGCTACCCTTACAGCGCGGTTCCCCATGTAGCCACGGACCCCCGTTTAAAATTATTCGTTTCCAGTATATATGCTTAGGATCTGAGAAAACTTCGATAGTGCGATTCAGCCGTTTCCTTTATTCCAGCTTGGTAATAAGTTTAAATTAGGTAATAAGTGAAGCGATCGACTCATTACATGCTAAAGAAACTTTATAACATAAATACTTGTCCAATTTACGTCTGTATTTTAAGATTGAAAATTTATCAAAAACGATAAATATTTTTTAAAATAATAATTTCACCTACAATCACTAATTGTACTCATAACGAACCAGTTTAATTAAAATCACTTATGAATTGGACTATTTTTTCATATAATTAATATCGAATAATTATACTTCTTCACATGAGTATTATTTATTTTAAAAAAATATTACGTTTTTAAACTTTCATCTGCATGCCGCTACTAAGTCCATCTACAGAGTTTTGTTTAACCCACTGAGCCGAACCACCACCTGTTCAACCTTGTTCTGAAACGTTACCTCTAGTAAGTCACAGATAGCGTTATTGTGTTTGTTTACAAAGTGCGAGTAGAGGGTATTGATCGCGTCGCTAGCTGTGGTGGCTGGTTGGTTGAAGTCCTCACGCTGCAGCATGCACGGTACATGAGAGGCACCTACACTATATCGCCTTTAGAGATACCTAAATATAACGCTGAGCCACATCCTATCCGTTGTCATAATATCCTCTTTACGAAGAAGCTAAACAAGAAGTCTACAGTGAAAGAGATTATCAAAATACCGCTTAATTGCGTAACTATATCGCTTTATTAATTTCCAAAAAAATAATAATATGGCTTTTAAAATAACGAGTGGGATGTATTCATATGTCTGTAGTACACGAGGGTTTTGATACCTGGTCATGTGTAGTTTTATACACTACTTTATCTAAACCCATGTATTAGGTAGGTACAGTACAGCAAATAAATATTATGGCGCTCATCAGTCTATCTGTCAACGGCGCGCGCATGCGCCCTTCGCGCTTATACAGACCATGTGTTGCCAAAATTAAAAATTTTAGAATTCATAATTAGAACATAATAATATGTATTTACATTCTAAGCATTGTTAAATTACTAAATAGAATAATAAAAAAAAACGAGTGAGTCTTAAAGTAATCGTATATGTGTAATATCTGACACCTTGGCAACACCATACATGCACCAACCTCTCGAAAAATAGGAGTTTTGAGTTTGCTACAACCCTTTGCTTGTACTACAATAGAAGAAATAAAATTAAATACTTCCGTCCTTATGGGATATACCGGCTTTTTGTTACGCAAATCCGTCCTTTTTCACGAAATTACTCCCACAGATTGCAGTAAAGCGAGAGAAACACATCAACAATGCTATAACTAAATTACACATAAGATCTAAGAAGTCTCCTGATGACATAATATTAAAAACAACATACAAAAGGTATCGAAATCATCGCAATGAACTATTGAAAAAATTTAAGAGAGAATATGAGAAGAAAATTATGGAAGAGAATAAACATGACATTAAAAAAATATGGAAGACAATTAAAAATATTTGTAACATGGATAATTCAAGAAAAACACCAACTGAACTTTTAAATTTAAAGACTAACCCCGATGAATCGGTTTCATATATAAATAAATATTTAATAAACATTGGAAAGCAGCTTGCAACAAGAATAATGCATAGGTTGCAAAGAGGCCAACTTGATTTGGCCAGTAGGTGCAGTAACAATACCGGTTCTATACTGTCTCTATTCCACTGTTATTGAGAACATTGGAAGCTGTGGGAATTAGAGGTATCCCACTTATGCTCTTTACTGACTATCTAACGGGAAGGCAACAATCTGTCAAGATTGGTTCAGAGTTAAGTACGGAAGAATTAGTAACATTCGGGGTACCACAAGGCAGTGTTCTAGGGCCTACATTATTTTTAATATATGTATATTGACGGCCTGTGTAGGATGCACTTAGAAAATGGTGTTGTTCCACGTGTTAAGCTGGCTCGATCAAAATATCCTTACTATTAATCTTACAAAGACTAAATACATCACCTTCAGTATAAGGAGCAACACCCAACCAGCTAAAAATACTTTCTCCATCGGAGCTCATTCCTGTGATCTTTCACACCAATGTCATTGCGATATTTTATCATCCTCATTAAAATAAAATATCTAGGTATAATTATTGATCAGAATCTGAGATGGGACGATCAAATTAATTCGCTAAATACGCGTTTACGCAAGCTTGTCTATGTTTTTAGAAACTTAAGACATATTGGAGATATTCATCTAATTAAAAGCGTTTAATTTTGTCTCTGTCAATCAATTATTACTTATGGAATAATCGCATGGGGTGGAGCTTCAAAAAATATAATACTGGACGTGGAAAGGGCCCAGCGGGCTATTTTAAAAGTAGTTTACTTTAAAAACTACTATTTAACTAAAGAGATATATGCAAATGCTTCTGTTCTAACAGTTCGCCAGCTCTTATTACGCAGCAGCACAAAATTGCTCCAGATTCTAAATTTACCAATAAGAGACGAAGAGATATTACATTTTCAACACCATCATGCAAATCTCAATTTATGCAAAAGTTTTCAATATTTCTCGGTCCATATAATTAATTAAATAAAGCTATTCATATTGCTAATCTTTCAAACTATTTATGTAAAAAAAACATTGAAAATAATTTGAAACAGTGAGATTATTCAAATACTGAGAACCTATTATTATTAGTACAAAAAGATGGTCAGTAGTAATATGTTGTCCTTATGTTTACTAGACTAAATGTCATCACTAGACTTAATTAAATGTTTCATCGTAAAATTTTGCATATACTACCTATTAGTAATATTAACAAATTGTGTAGAACGAGGAGGAATACCTAACCTATATACCCTACCGTCATACAGTGAGATGAGATGAGACGAGATGAGATGAGAATGAATGAGTCAAGCATATCTAATATAATACCTATATACCCTACCGTCATACAGTGAGATGAGATGAGACGAGATGAGATGAGAATGAATGAGTCAAGCATATCTAATATAATACCTATATACCCTACCGTCATACAGTGAGATGAGATGAGATGAGATGAGATGAGATGAGATGAGAATGAATGAGTCAAGCATATCTAATATAATACCTATATACCCTACCGTCATACAGTGAGATGAGATGAGACGAGATGAGATGAGAATGAATGAGTCAAGCATATCTAATATAATACCTATATACCCTACCGTCATACAGTGAGATGAGATGAGACGAGATGAGATGAGAATGAATGAGTCAAGCATATCTAATATAATACCTATATACCCTACCGTCATACAGTGAGATGAGATGAGACGAGATGAGATGAGAATGAATGAGTCAAGCATATCTAATATAATACCTATATACCCTACCGTCATACAGTGAGATGAGATGAGATGAGATGAGATGAGATGAGATGAGATGAAATGAATGAGTCAAGCATATCTAATATAATTCTATATACCCTACCGTCATACAGTGAGATGAGATGAGATGAGATGAGATGAGATGAGATGAGATGAGATGAGATGAGATGAGATGAGAATGAATGAGTCAAGCATATCTAATATAATACCTATATACCCTACCGTCATACAGTGAGATGAGATGAGATGAGATGAGATGAGAATTAATGAGTCAAGCATATCTAATATATACTTACATATAGGTATACTTGCGATTGATTTAGATTAAGTACTGGCCATACATTTTGTAAAGTTTTTATATTTACCAAATAAATAAATAAATAAACACTGCGTCTGTATGTACATAATTATATTCAGTAGATACTAATGAACCGAAGGATTTTTTTCAAACAGTTAAATATCCAATATTTGGTACACTTCTCAGCTAATGTATCATTTATGTTATCTCGTACGTAATGTTACCTACCGAAGTAAGCTATTTTCTGAATGCGCCATTTATTAGAGGAATTCACATTTTGAAGTTACAATTCAACAGCAAAAGGAGTCAAAGCGGCTACATTGATTGGCTTGAGAACGAATGAACGAACTCTACGGTGTTTTTGTATTTTTAATGTTTTTCTTAATGCGCGGTATTTTCTTAAGGCGATGACATTTCTAGTACCAAATCACTCCATATTCTCATAACTTAATCCATATTCTTGTTGGTTGCACTGACAGTACTCTTATCTTTATATTCTTATAGTTTATTTGTTGAATAATCCTGACCCAAAGCGTAGTGGGGTGTGGGTTCGAATCTAGTTGTTACTTACATGATGCATTCCAGTTAATAATGATTGGATCATAGAATTTCAATGGGCTGAAAAATTTTATTTCTCTCTAGCTTTCCGCTTCGCGTTTACAATTCCAGAGGGAATCAAAACAAAATATCGCCCATATTAGTCGCTCATAATCTAGTTTTCTGGAGGTGAAATAATTTAAAAACTTACAACTTTTTAATAAACATCTTAAATTATAAAAATCTAAGTATCTAGTGAGGAATATATTGTCCTGGGGATGAAGACCTAAATTATAAGAAACAGAATATAAATAATAAATATATATATATATCCTGGGACATTTGTTCACACACGGCTATCTGATCCCAAACAAAGCAGAGCTTGTAATATGGAAACCAGATGACTGATATACTACATATACTACTTTGTTTTGTAAATACATACTTAAATAGTACACCCAGACTCAAGACAAACAGACATGTTCATGCACACAAATATCTGTACTGGATGGGAATCGAACCCTCGACCTGCGGCGTGATAGGTATAGCGGGAGAGCTACTGAACCATCTGACTAACCCGTTTCCCACAAAGCTAGATTTTTTTAAATGAGATTTTATTTTCAGCCAATCAAGAAAGTACCGTTCTGGCAGGCATCTCACAGTTGCATCATCTTCCCTTAAATTTTTGAAAATGCGCAAAAAAAACCCACTCCCACAAGGCTACAATTTTAATTGTTATAATTGACATATGTGTAAGTGTGTGTGTGTGTGTGTGTGTGTGTGTGTGTGTGTGTGCCAACCTATGTATTTTAATGGTTGCAAGTGCAAACTTGTCATCGGGATAGTCATTCATAACCCTACTCCCACAAGGCACACATTTTGAGGGAACATTATTTCAATGGGGAAACACCAAAACCTATAGGGTACTTCCGGTTGATCTAGAACTATCAAATTTGGTTAAAAGCAAGGTTACAGCACAAGTAAAGGGAAAATCCCAAAAAAAAAAAAAATGAAAATTAAGGTAAATGTGGTTACAAGTTTTCACGAAAATCTAAATTTGCCGATATCTTTTTATCGTGTTGACTCTTATTATAGACTTCAGTATTTGGTATACATTTCAACTTGCTAGGTCCACCCGTTCTTGAGATAATCGGTGGTGACACACGGACAGACGGACAAGAAAGTGATCTTATAAGGGTTCCTTTTTTTACTTTTTGAAGTACGGAACCCTAAAAACCGTGTAATTAGTAGGGAACCCTCGGTGCTCGCACTTGACCGGTTTTTTAGATAGTGACGTAACACGAGCACGACATTGTGTTGTAATGTAACGTGGACCTTCATTTAAAAGTAATAAATCACTTGATGAATCGTCGAACCGCACGTACGTAGGTAGCTACCTACCTATGTAGTTATTAACAAACGGTGGATAACATTAATGAACGTGTACTGTACCTAGTTAAAGAGAGTTAGTTAGCTTCAATTATAGTCAAGTTGTTTGTTTGGGCCACTTCACTTGACATCACTTGTTCCGAATTCCAGGTCGCATGCGATAATTATCTACTGGTTAAAACTGGATTGCGATCTTCACGGTCAAACACTTTTATTGTATCTATCTCACTTGACGAGCTGCTACTGCCGACTACTGCCGATTAGTTCCGACTAGTGCCGATCAAATAGGGTTTCTTGCCAGTATTGGAAACTTATATTATATTGTATAGGACACCACTGTGCCCCGCGGTTTCACCCGCGTTCCCGTGGGATCTTATATTTTCACGGAATTAAAATTCACTCACAAATAACGTGGCTTTCTATTGGTAAAAGAATTTTTAAAATCGTTTGAGTAGATCCAGAGATAACCTCACACACTTTAGGAACCTGTGCGCTGTGCGCTGTGCTCTGTGCGCTGTGCGCTGTGCTCTGTGCGCTGTGCGCTGTGCTCTGTGCGCTGTGCGCTGTGCTCTGTGCGCTGTGCTCTGTGCGCTGTGCGCTGTGCTCTGTGCGCTGTGCGCTGTGCTCTGTGCGCTGTGCTCTGTGCGCTGTGCGCTGTGCTCTGTGCGCTGTGCGCTGTGCTCTGTGCGCTGTGCGCTGTGCTCTGTGCGCTGTGCGCTGTGCTCTGTGCTCTGTGCGCTGTGCGCTGTGCTCTGTGCGCTGTGCTCTGTGCGCTGTGCGCTGTGCTCTGTGCGCTGTGCGCTGTGCTCTGTGCGCTGTGCGCTGTGCTCTGTGCGCTGTGCGCTGTGCGCTGTGCGCTGTGCGCTGTGCTCTGTGCGCTGTGCGCTGTGCGCTGTGATCACTGATTCACGACACGAGTAAGTAATTGACATTGTCACAATAGAATTAATGGATTGAATGGTCTATAAATATAAGTATGAAACATTCGGTGCCGTTATCTAGGGGTCCAGGGGTCCAGGGGTCCAGGGGTCCAGGGGTCCAGGGGTCCAGGGGTCCAGGGGACATTGAATTGATCTGATCGACCAACGTTCAAAAAACCCTTTTTTTTGCCGTGAGCGAATTAGGAGGCATTTTGAAGGACAATTTGTAAGTACCTATTCGATTTTAGCCTATTCATAGTTCAGTGCTTAAGTGAAATAAACTTTAAACCAGTCAATATGCTGATGTTTTTAGGACGGGACCCTATTACTAAGACTTCGCTGTCTGTCCGTCTGTCTGTTACCAGGATGTATCTCAAGAACCGCGATAGCTAGACAGTTGAAATTTTCACAGATGATGTACTTCTGTTGCCGCTATAACAACAAATACTAAAAACAAAATAAATATTTAAGGGCGGCTCCCATACAACAAACGCTATTTTTTTGCCCTTTTTTGCTCGATATCAATAATGACAACAGGTAGGCACTTGAAATATTCACAAAATACTCAGTTGTATTTTTACTTTAATAATAAATAATAATATTAAAATAAAATAAATATTTAAGGGGCCTCTCATATCCCCGTGATTTTTGTGCCTTTTTTACGAATCGTGCGCGAGTCCGACTCGCACTTGGCCGTTTTTTTTTATAAATCATACGTTACACTAAGTATATATATATATATATATGTATGTATGTATATGTAGGTACACATTTTAGTGAGTTGTATCAAATTAATAAAATTTAATTGTCGCCATTGAACTTGTTCACAACTATTTTCTCAAAATGTGATCCTTAAATATCTTCTATCTTTGTTCAATGATGATTGTAAGAAAGAGAAGCTAGATTAGTGCTATTTGCAACAGCGTCAGCAGTGAGCAGTGAGCAGTGAGCAGTGAGCACCAATAGCGTTTGTAATTCTGTTTGTTGATTTTCCTAGTGAGGAAGGTATGAGTAATTAATGACCTTGTGATGGAGGTCAAAACAAACACAAGAAGCTACATTTAATGCACTGTACGTACTTACGTACTTGAATGTGTTCATTATGACCAACGATATTATAACTAAAAAGGTGTAGGTAGCAGGTAGGTAAGCGGGAGGCTAATTGACCTGTGTCGGTTGTAAAAGTGTCGAAAATCAACCAAAAATGCCGTCCTGTGTTATTACTATGAGATATCGTTATTGCAAAATGAATGAATTAATTTTAAATGATCATGGTCGAGCGAGATTATATTATCCGTGGGGTTCCGAAGTTCGTGGTTTCGCAAAAAAATACCTCTCTCCTATTTTTTTTTGTTGTTGGCAATCATCCTTTTAGGATATTTCTGCCAATGTCAAAGTATTTGAAATGGTCTTGGTCTATTTATTTGTCAGTTTTTTTTACATAAGTTTTAGTACTTTTAGTCAATACAAAGTCTTTCAATCGCATATATTTTCTTCAGTTTTAATTTCTTCTTTTAGTTATAATCACATTCTCAAACTCACTGTAATGTCCAGTTCTCGTCCATACATGTCCAGTCAAGCTTTAGTGAAATTGGCGGTTGTTCCACTAAAACATTCACGGACTTTTTGGGACAACCTGGAAAGTCACGATACACGCTTTCATTTCATTTCACTTCACTTGTGCACTTAGATTGATCATTATTGGATAAAACACCACCGAAATTATTCAATAAAACTCAAAATACACGAATTTAGTGAAAATAAAACGAAAACGTAACGTCACTCTGCAAGTTCCCGCCAAAAAGTCACCTCTCTCCTATAAAGTGAATGTACAATCAAATATATTTCATATAAACAAGTACCGATGAAGTTGCAAAATATCAAAACCAATGCTTTACTTAAAAATGTATTTTTTAAGAACGATCAATAAAAGAGCATTTTTATTTAGTGGCTATATTTATTTAGCAGATTACATTATTTATTTATTGGTAGGTAAGTTCCCACCGTGGGCCGTGGGCCGTGGGCCGTGGGCCGTGGGCCTTGGGCCGTGGATGTGGGATGTGGGTCGCACTCACTCGCTATCTTGTTCACTTTATGACTTTTGGATTAACATTCAAATAAAATCCTCTTTATTTTTGATCAATCAATGTATACGTAGCACGCAGAGTATTCTGTCCGTTCCATTGTACGTGTTGAGTTGACCAGTTCTACCAGTACAGTACCACCATCACGATACCACGCCATGTACCAGTCGCTATACTTTCACAACCATTTCCCAACCATGTTTTGTATGCTCACCACCTTCGACTACATCACTTACCATCAAATCAAATCAATCATATTTTATTTCGTAATTAAATTACACTTGAAATATGTGACATAAGGTAAATATCCTCGAAGAAGAACAACTATTATACACGGGAAACTAAAATATATGATTGTAGTAGTTTCTCTCTGCACTTGCCACCCCCTGGCCTCCTGGCCCCCTGGCCCCCTGGCCCCCTGGCCCCCTGGTAAAGTGTACAATATTTTGATAAGTAGGTAAAATAAAATGCATTTTTTTTTTCGAGGCCTCGGGTGACCGGCGGGCGGGGAGCTTTTTCCGCCAACGCATCAGCTTGGCCATCCAAAGAGGAAACGCTGCCAGCCTTCTGGGAACCTTGCCGATCGGCAGCAGCGGCAGCCTCGAAGAAGTTTTTTATGTATTGTAATTGTACATTTGCTTGTATATTTTGTACATTTGTTGATTATAACTACTCAATTTTTTTATTTGAAATGTAAATTAAAAAAACCGACCTAGTGCGAGTCGGACTCGCGCACGAAGGGTTTCGTAAAAATGGCAAATAAATCACGTTTGTTGTATGGGATGGGAGCCCCCCTTAAATATTTTTATTTTATTTTGTTTTTAGTTTTTAGCTATCGCGGTACTTGAGATACAGCCTGGTGAGAGACAAACGGACGGACAGACAGCGAAGTCTTAGTAATAGCGTCCCGTTTTTACCTTTTGGGTACGGAACCTTAAAAAATAAAGAAACACTGTAACAAACAAAAATGTATTGCTGATTTTGTTGGCGGAGTGAGTGTGTAGGTAGGTATATTGAACCGGGCGCGGCGCGGCGCGGCGCGGCGCGGCGGTAGAGTAGAGTAGAGTAGAGTAGAGTAGAGTAGAGTAGAGTAGAGTAGAGTAGAGTAGAGTAGAGTAGAGTAGAGTAGAGTAGAGTAGAGTAGAGTAGAGTAGAGTAGAGTAGAGTAGAGTAGAGTAGAGTAGAGTAGAGTAGAGTAGAGTAGAGTAGAGTAGAGTAGAGTAGAGTAGAGTAGAGTAGAGTAGAGTAGAGTAGAGTAGAGTAGAGTAGAGTAGAGTAGAGTAGAGTAGAGTAGAGTAGAGTAGAGTAGAGTAGAGTAGAGTAGAGTAGAGTAGAGTAGAGTAGAGTAGAGTAGAGTAGAGTAGAGTATAGTAGAGTAGAGTAGAGTAGAGTAGAGTAGAGTAGAGTAGAGTAGAGTAGAGTAGAGTAGAGTAGAGTAGAGTCTATTGTAATGTAAACGTCAATAAGTAGGTACCTTACCAGCAACTCAACTCAGCAAGCTGAGTGAATGAGTTTTGAGTTTGAGAGACACCCAACCCAACAAGTAGGTACTCACGATGCAGACGTCACCCACCGCGTAGAAGTAAAACGCGGAACTAACCATTTTTTGTGGTCGCTTCTAGAGTATATGATTTATCTACGTTTTATTGTAATTCCATTGAAGGTATAAGATAATTTAATATATGTACCTACACTACGTGCTATAAACATAACTCGGCTACGATGCTCTCGCCTCGACGTATATTTTGGGCGAAGTCCGTAATAAACATTTAAGAAATTGCATCAAAACCCACAAGAACGAGGTCTTTTACGGAATATTTTTATCGAAAGTGGTAATATTGCATTTGCTTTCGAAATCTTTAAAGGATGCTGGAGTTCTGGTAGCGTGGGTGTTAGTTACTGACCTCGTCGGCAAACTTGGCTAACTAAGGAAAACGATGAAGTGCGACTAGAATCTTAATTTGTATTATCTGGCATAGATTTTGTAACATCTTTGCTAAATACGTTCATCAATGCTATAACCTCGAATCCATATATAAACCAAGCTGCCCTCCGCTGGTTCTCTGCATTCTAAAAACTATCCCATGTTTTATTCCAGGTTATGGACTACCTGTGTGCCAAGTTTTATCCAAATCCGTTCAGCCATTTTAGCGTGATTGAGTAACAAACATCCATCCATTCAACCAAACTTTCACATTTATGATACTAGCTGTTTCCCCGCGGATTCACCCGCGTTACCGAGGGATTTTATCTTTTCCCGGGATAAAAAGTAGCCTATGTGCTATTCCAGACTATAATCTATCTCCATGCCAAATTTCATCAAGATCCATTCAGCCGTTCTGGCGTAAATGAGTAACAAACTTTCACATTTATAATATTAGTGAGATTAGTGGGAAGTGGCATAATGGTCAGGGATCATCAGGGTCAGGTGAAACTGAACCCTAGGTGAAGGCTGATGCATACTAAAGTTATATGTCGTGCTAGTGCTAGTGCTAGTGCTAGTGCTAGTGCTAGTGCTAGTGCTAGTGCTAGTGCTAGTGCTAGTGCTAGTGCTAGTCGAGTCACGTCCTTCTGTGTGTGTGTCAAGGCGAGCTCTATTCTGATGTTGAGGCAATGATTGTGTTCGCTGCTGATCAAAATTCGATAATAAAATAAAAAATTAAACTGTTCCCATTTTTTTTAAAGCACAAAAAATACCGGTCAAGTGTGAGTTGGACTCGCGTTCTGGGTTCCGTACAAACTTGTAGTGTGTAAATATTTCGTTCATCACGAGAATCGAGTCTTGAACACTTTTTCTTTATTTTTCCGATTTGTTGTTTTTCTTCTGATGTACCCAGGCACCCAGGCACCCAGGGGGCCGGATTTAGAGGTGTCGTGTCCTGGGACAACAATGGCATGGAGACCCCTAATATTATTTTAGGAGCATAAACGGCCGTATGTTTTGATTGCGAGCGATGACTTAGAAGTTTGATTGAAGCTTCTAGGAATTGCAGACGTAATTGCGGCTACCTCCACGCATTCCTCAGAAGAATCCCTCGTCTTGACAGACGGACAGACAGATCAATATCCTATATGTATAAGTTACATTTATACCACAGGTGTCAACCATGCAGACGCATCACCTGATGGTAAGTGAATACCGCCGCCTATAAATATTGCCGTGTCTCGTGGAATATAAGACCGTTTTTGCATTGAATTGTAACTTATATATATTGTAAAATAGTTGATCAAGTACCTAAGTATACCTATAGATGTGATATCGTTTGTTATCACTTTAAGAGGTTGTCAATTTCACAGATTATTATCATTAACAAGTTTCGACATGCTCACAGTACCTACACCTACACCTACAGTACAGTTACGATAAACATAGGATTCTGAAAGATATTATACTTTATAGGGTTCCGTTAAATAAGAAACGGAACCCTTCTAGAACCACTCGTGCGTTTGTCTGTCCGGTCATGTCACAGACATTTGTTCCAAATCTACTGGACCAAATCAGGTGAAATTTGGTAGAATGGTGTAATCTTTTGACCCAAACACAGATGTGCAAACTAATTTAATTTTTTTTTTTAAATAAGAGTCATTTTCGGGGGACAAAATAGGAAATAAAAAAAAAAAAGTTTTGCAATCCTTACTGCGTCTTATATCAAATGAAAGGGCTCGTTATGAGGATCTCAAATGTATTTTGTTATTATTGTAAAATAAATAGATTTGATTTTATTCATGAAAGAAGACTAAAATTGACTATTCGACCATTTATTATGTTGCATGCATTCCAGTGTCCAGTGTCCAGTATGAGACAGGACAGGACAGGACAGGACAGGACGGGTTTTTTTGTAAGTTACATCAAAACAAGTCACAACGGGTTTCCGAAATACCTACATAATTAGTGAGTTTTTACGATGGACGTCAGAAGAGTCTCGGTGTCATTGAACATAACATTTTGTAGTTAACTAGCTTTCGCCCCGCGGATTCGAACGTGTTCTCGACCGAATTAAAATACAATATGTATAGCCCATGTCATGTTATACATTGATCGATACACTGATCAAGTAGCTTTCTATTCTATTGGTGAAACAATTATTATATTCGCTTCAGTCAAACAGATTTAAAGATAGATACAATAGAGCGGCTATCAGAATAGCTAACAATGATATTATGATAAGTTAAAAGTCGGCTTCAGTAGTTCCAAAATTTGTATTGTCAGTTTGTACTGAGGAAACAAAAAAAATCCTTTAAAATATTACTAGAACTAGATCAAAAGACAAATCTTTTCATTTTATATTTTGACGTTTGTAACGAATAAAATCAAAAGCTACTCGATCGATTTTAAAAATTCTTTCACCATTTGAATGCTACATTATCCCCTAGTGTCATAGGATATATTTTTATCCCGGGAAAGATAAGATCCCAGGGGAACGCGAGTGAAACCGCTATGAATCAAGGTTTTTGGAGCATGTGTGTAAAATAACAGTTTTACACACAAAAACGAACGATACACACTTGAACGTTATGTTCCATATATATAATCTAATATATAAAATTCTCGTGTCACAGTTTTAGTTGCCATACTCCTCCGAAGCGGCTTAACCGATTTTGATGAAACTTTATATTTACATTCAGTAGGTCTGAGAATCGGCCAACATCTATTTTTCATCCCCCTAAATGTTAGGGGTAGTCCACCCCAAAATTTTTATTTTTTATTTTTGAGACAAAATTTCTAATTTCTATTTTTTTATGATACAACATACAAAAATACATACAATCCCCAATTTTCACCCTTCTACGATCAACCCTTATTTTTTAATAGCCATTTTAGTAATTTGAGTAATCGGTCAAGCCGTTTCGGAGGAGTATGGTAACAGGACCGATTTGGATGAAATTTTGTGTGTGTATTTCAATGGGTTCCTCGATGATTTGAAAACAAAATTGGACCCGGTAGATGGCGCTGGAATCGGGTTCTAAGTTTTGTTTTAATTTCAGGGCAGGACAACGTCTGCCGGGTCCACTAGTATAATATAATATATAAATACACAGTAGAATAGAAAGAAAGTGATCATTGATGACAATGTATCTTTGAGTGGTGAAAGATAGTAAAACGTAAATAAAAGTATTGACGCATTGATTCAACGCTCGGTTTCAATGAATTTGATGAGATTATTGTGTTTCCTTTGTTAAATGTAATGTGAGTGACCCTCCTCCAGATAACTATAAGCTTTATTTAACTAACTAACTCGCAAATTAAAGAATTTTTTTTTTTTTTTAATTAAAAAATAAAACGATAGTTTATATGGAGTTTAGTATGAACTACGCTGCGACTTCATATTAACCATAGATATAGGTATAGCTGATCGAAGATATCAACGATATCTATCTGTGGTTACATTGGAAATAGAAAACCATTTTAAAAATAATTTTGATTAGTGTAAATATTCCCTTTTCTATATGTTTGTTTTTAAATTTTAGTTTGTCTCATGTATCTTTTAGTTTGTCTCATGTATCTTTTAGTTTGTCTCATGTATCTTTTAGTTTGTCTCATGTATCTTTTAGTTTGTCTCATGTATCTTTTAGTTTTAGTTACTTCTCTGTTTTGTCTTATTGTTATTTAATGAATCGCAGTGATGACCTTTACTCGGGTCGGGTGGGTCCGGGTGGGTCCGGGTGGGTCCGGGTGGGTCCGGGTGGGTCGGGTGGGTCCGGGTGGGTCGGGCCACCATTGATATTATAATTATTCTCATAGTACCTACCTACCTGTGTGTTTCATATCATTTTTGTTGAATATAGACCAAATTCTCATTAATATATTATGTATGTGCTAAAACTTGTGTTTCAGAAAATAATGGATATTTTTATTAACTAGGTACCTATAGTAGACAGCGGACTTGGTACATTTTTTTAATTCAGATCCCGCGGTTTCACCCGCGTTCCAGTGGGTTCTTATCTTTTCCCGGAATAAAAATATAGCATGACACTCACAAATAACGTGGCTTTCTATTGGTAAAAGAATTGTCAGAATCGGTCCAGAGATTAGCCATTATATTATACACAACCTGTAACTAGCTCTTTATAATATTCAGTCAGATATAAGTGTATGGACAGGTAATGAACATAGGGCCAGCAAATAATATTAAAACTAACTAAGATACCTAGTTAACATATTATGGTTAACCTAAATGAAGTGATTTAACTTGATAGGCAAGTTATCTAGGTAGGTAGGTTTCACTAACAAGTAAATGTCATCATGTAAACGAGGCATAATAATCATTTAATTGGCTATTTGCTTGATGAGATGGTACTTGATCGAGTGGAACTCGTTAGGTACTCCAAGGACTAACCTAGTTAGGGACAGAACAGCTACGACACCTTCACTTCATATTTACGAACATTTTAAAACCACCGCGCCATTCAAACGTAACCTATTCAAAATACGTATGAGCCTAGGTACCTACTTGTCTGTACCTACTTCTGTTACCCCTGTGGAGGGGCCTCCTACCCCTTAGGGGGGAGTATTTGGGAGATTGTGTGTATGTTAGGTTAGTCCAGTTCATTAACTGAACATCTAAAGTTTATTTGAACAATGGACCAGTCAACTAATATAATAGGTATACAACTTGTTAATACATACTTAATACATACCTATACATATAACATGCAGACTCAGGACAAACGGACATGTTCGCTCATGCACACAAACGTCTCTCCCGGATGGGAATCGAACCCACACCAACTGACCCGTCGACCATTCAAAAGGTAAAAACAAAATAAATACAAAAATAAAGTTTTGACAAATAGCTAAGTCTACAAATTGGTCTGATATTCAGTTTACTCCAATTAAGAACGCACGAGACTCGCTTCGTGCCCATTCAATAAGCAATAAAAACTTGAGAGGTGTCAAGGGACACCCGGATGGAACGAAGTTATATAAGTCGAGAGAGTATATATATATATTAAAAAATAAAAAAACATTTCTATATATAGAAATATAAATAGAAATGAAAATATCTGGCTTGCTTTCTATAAGAGAGAGAGAGAGAGAGACAGAGAAACATTGAGATTTGTGGGGTTAATAACCTTTTGACGTAAAAAGTGTCGGACAATTTTTCGTTAGAATTTTTTCCGTCTAGCCCCCTTTCACAACGCGCGATAAGGAACTTCGTACCAAAAAAAAAAGTTAATTTAATGCAGTCAGTAATTTAAAGACAATTAATTAGGAGTTTAGGCAATTTAGTAATCTGTGGTTTAGATCTGTCACGTTGAACGCTAGGTGCTTGTTAAAATGCAATAATTGAACTGACTATAATTACTGACTAGCTCTCTGTTTAGTTGAGTTGTTTCGTTAGAATCGTCTCGTGCTAAATATTATTAGTCATATTAACTGTCACTTTAACATCCCGCCTTTACCTACACCACGGTCCACGGTCCACGGTCCACGGTCCACGGTCCACGGTACACGGTACAACGCACGAAAACATATCTAGCGTCGAGCGTTGAGCGTCGAGCGTCGAGCGTCGAGCGCGCAAACATTACACGATGCGGTGAAAATTATCGACAAGTTTTATTTGAACTCGCAGCTCCGAAATGCATAAGTAACACAAGTATTTTATTAATTAAATCTAAAATTGACCAACCTTTGAGTTTTCTTCCATAATTTTGATAACGTTTTTTTGCATAAATTCAGTAAAGTGCACTTTGTAAGTTTGTATATATTGTAATGTTGCGCAGCGCACTACCACACCACACTGAACTGAACTGAGGCACGCTCACTGCACGGGCACTGGCACGGACAAGCGCGCGACCACCCACTCTGCGTCCCCGCTACTCACTACTCACTACTCACTGAGTCTCACTGTGCGCGCGCGCCGCGGCCGGAGTCTACCGTCTCACCGTCTCACCGTCTCACCGTCTCACCGTCTCGCCACCTTCACTACAGAAACACTGCATTCCAACTAACAACACACTCATGTTAAATCAACATTCTTTTTTGTGACACAGTGTCAGACTTTAGGCGGTATCGCGCCCTCTTCCGCGCCCTCTCCCGCGCCCTCTCCCGCGCCCTCTCCCGCGCCCTCTCCCGCGCCCTCTCCCGCGCCCTCTCCCGCGCCCTCTCCCGCGCCACACACTCAGTATACACACCGTAACGGTATGGTAGGGGAGGCGAATAGGGGATTTCGGGATTTACTCGAGCGCGTCAGATTAACATAAGGGGGGCAACCTTGCACCTTGTGAAGTTCTCTCACCAAATCTGAGCCTTCTATGTAGTGTCGAACGCCTAGGGTAGCCCGTCAGATTAGTAAAAAAAAATCGATGGTTTGAAATACTCGAGCGCGTCAGATTAAGGTAAGGTAAGTTAGTTACATGCAAAATAGTGTACATTTCAATAATCTGACAAATTGGGCGTGACGAAAGAAAATTGGAGACTCGCAAAGTTGCAAAAAAAAAACGTCACCTGGATTTTCTCGAGCGCGATTGGTTTTTTTTTTATTTTGAAGGAAATTAGTCACGAATCACGGAAATATCTTAATCTGCCGATTTGCACAAGCCGAAGTGGCTAAAATCATTATTAAGTGTATAGTCCAGGAATATTATGAGTTTCACCTCAGAATGAGAAATAGTCAGCTATTAACTTGTATAAACCTTTATTTTGACACCCTAAAACTTGTCTCAAAAGCTACTTATCTTAGGGTGCCCGCGACTACTGATTTTTCAAGGTCAAAGGTCAAAAAATCATTTATTGCAAATATCTCGTTTCCTATGGGTTTTTTGGTATATGTATTCATAATAAATATTGTAGAAGGTTAAATTATCTACAACTTTTGTGCAAACATTTTTTCGATATCTTGAACCATTTTCGAGATTTCGATATTTTTTACATATTTTTTTTTTCAAACCGTCAGATTAAGGAAATCCCTCAACATAATTGTCAGATTATGGGTCAGTACAACAAGGCCATCAAGAAGAACCGCCTGTATAAAAATCTGACGCGCTCGAGTAAATCAAGGTCACGATTTTTTTTTGCATTTTCAAAAATCGGCCCTGACTGATGGTCGCGTCTAAATCGTCAGTCTTTAAAATGGGAGCTACTGGAGGGTTCACTTAACATCCCTTATCAATGTCTGACGCGCTCGAGTAAATTTTTTTTTTAAATATTTTCGACCCCTTCGTACGGCCACCCCCACCACGCAAAACGGCAGATTATTATTTTTCCGTTATCAGACAGACGTGGCGCGACTACCCTATTAATATCTGACGCGCTCGAGTATTTCTTGGTGACTGTTTTTTTTTACATTTTTGAAACCCTGTAGACGCTTCCCCCACCGCTGAAGGGGAAAATATCACATAACCTTTTTTTCTTTATTCCACCTAATCTTCAAATTCCAGTAGGTCCCAAAGACGCTCGAGTAACTACAAATTTAGCATCAATGCCTCCCCTACCAGTACTACTGCAGACAGACTATAGGTATATTCACAAATGTGAAGGAATTATTTTTGTTAATCGATAATAATAGGTCTTTACCTATGAAATTGCCGTTCTGCAGTACTGGCCATTTCAAATCAAAATAATTTTTGTTTGGCTAAGAATTCTAATTTCAAAATAATTTTATTTTAAAAACATGGATTATTTTTTCCAAAAGTAGTCATTTGTTTATTGATTAGTGTTGCGTTTTCATCGCATTTCAATCTTTTTCGTCATCATGGATACGTTAAAAATTCGAGTAATTATGGAATATGAGTACCGTCGTGGCAGCAACGCGGCACAAGCGGCACGCAACATCAACCACGTTTACGGAGCTAACACTACAAACCAACGCACCACCTGTTATTGGTTTGCTCGCTTCCGTTCTGGAAATTTCGACCTGAAAAATGAACCTCGCGGTCGCCCGAAGACTTTGGTCGACAATGACGAATTAAAGTCGATTATGGAAGCTCATGATACACAATTTACGGCTGAATTAGCAGCAGCTTTCGACGTTAGCGTCAAAACAATATTGGTCCATTTGCGTCAAATTGGCAAGGTAAAAAGCTTGACAAATGAGTGCCCCACGAACTCAATGATCGCCAGCGCGATGTACGCGTCGAGACGTGCCTTGCACTACTCAACAGACACACAAATGAAGGAATTTTGAACCGTATTGTTACCTGGGATAAAAAACTGATTCTGTTTGATAACCGCAAGCGCTCAGCAAGTTGGTTGGATCCTGGTTCAGCACCTAAACAGTGCCCTAAACGAAAACTTACCCCTAGAAAAGTGATGGTCACTGTTTGGTGGTCTAGCGCCGGTGTGATTCATCACAGCTTCTTACCAAACGGGGTGAGCATTACTGCAGATGTGTACTGTGAAGAACTGAACACAATGATGGAGAAGCTGGCACATCTCCAACCAGCATTGGTCAATCGCTCGTCTCCACTGCTCCTGCACGACAACGCGCGACCTCATACTGCACAGCAGACGGTCTCCATGTTGCAAGAACTGGGGTTGGAAGCTCTCCGTCATCCGCCCTACTCACCAGACCTTGCGCTGACAGACTACTACTTTTCCCAGAATTTGGATAACTTCTTGGCGGGAAAAAAATTCAATACCCGAGCGAGAGGCAGTACAAAATGCCTTTGAAGAGTTGACTCCCGTCCAGCTGATTTCTTTAAGAAGGGCATCAATAAACTGCCACTGCGTTGGCAAAGATGCATTGATTGCATGGGTGATTACTTCGATTAATACAAATAAAAAATACATGAAAAAAAATTTAAATTTTTTCATACAAAACGGCAATTTCATAGGTAAAGACCTATTTGACCTTTATTTGAATCACGTGCATAAAAATATTATTTTCATCCCACCACCTCGGAAAGAGTATTTTTGCTCTTCGATATCTGAGTGTAAAAGCCGTTATTATCCTCTAGAGGATAAAGTAAATAGAACATCGTGTGCACTAAGTTTGTGAATTCAAATCATCATTAAACCTATTTACTTCTCCCTCCATGGCTCCGAGAGGGTGGTAGCCAGCCAGTCGGGTACTACAAAGTACCCTACCACCGTGCTATGGCTTCCTCACGGTCTTTTTCCTTCACCGAAAGCTCAAGCTCATTGTAAGATTCGAACCCACGACCTTCGCAGCGGTATCTGACGTCACTTACCACTGAGCTATCATCGCCTTAATTCGAATCGCCTTAATTAAAATCGTCGAATTACAGAAGTTACCACCGGTTCGGAAGTCAGCCTTCAACTGAGAAGAACCGGCAAGAAACTAAGCAAAGTTACATTTTTTAAATATTTTTGGACCATCTGACTATAATGGCTTTTTTTTTAAATGTTTAACAATTTTATTCTTAAACTAATACAAAAATACATAAAAAATTATAATATAATAAGACAAATTAAAAAAAGGAAATTAAAGAATCATTTTTTAATTTGTCAAAAACTCTGACTCGGAACCTTCTTGGTGTAGGTTTTTTTAAATTAGCTTTGCGCGCACCTTTTTTTTTTGCATTTAGTAATTTCCTCGCTGAGGTGGGATGAAAAATTACGTGTTGCACTCGAGTGCAAAGATTTTTCACCTCGTGCTCTTTTGATTCCCTCGCTTACGCTCAGGATTCTAATTTTTGAATCGCTCGCCGCGCTCGTGATTCAATTTTAGAATCCTTCGCTAGCTCGGTCATAAAAATTGAGCACGCGGTTAATAAACAACTTTCCACTCTTGTGTAACAAATAACTATTATCAAGTAACTTTATTACCGACGTCAGAATTTTGCATCCATGAATGTTTAAGATTTTTGAAGAATGAAATTAACTTTTAAAAAGTAAAAATACTTGTAATGAGTTTTCTTAATAAAGAGATTTTTGAATTTGAATTTCACTACCCCCGCGGTTTGAGCCGCCTTACCGAGAGATCTTATCTTTTCCCGAAATAAAAAGTACTAAGTATCTTGTGATTTATTCCATGGCTGGCGATGATACTCGTGGCTCAGTGCTAGTGACGTCTACCTGAAGGTAGAGTAGGTACTTGAGAGCCAGTTTCCTTTTTATGTGCTTACCATCTACGGCTACGGCTACGGCTACGGCCACATCATCACTCATGATGATCGAGTTCATCTATGTACATTAGATAAATATGTATAACAATTTTGATGTGCTTTAAGTTTGCTCTATAAAACCGGTCTCATGAAGTGATGACACTTCACTCACACATCCGTGTACATTGTACGTGCACTTACATAGTGTGTGTGTGTGTGTGTGTGTGTGTATGTGTGTGGGCAGGGATCCTCTCCTCACGGAGCTCGGAGCTCGGAGACTACGATGGAATGTTTGTCTGTCTGAACAAATCTAATCACTCCGCCCTTCTAATTATATGTATATGATACTAACTCTCGCCCGCGGTTTCACCCGCGTTCCCGAGGAATCTTATCTTTACCCGGGATAAAAAGTATCCTATGTTTTATTCCAGAATATGATCTACATGTGTGCTAAGTTTTATCAAAATCCCTTCAGTAGTTTTTGCATGAAAGAGTAACAAACATCCATACAAACTTTCGCGTTTATAATATCTATTAGTTAGTAGCATACAATACTAACAAGCAGTCCTCCGCTTTCACTCGCGTTCCCGAGTTTAATATTCGTAACAAATAAACTAACATCACTCAATAACCACTAAGGCCACTACAGTATCACAATCTGAAAGGTTTTGTTCAAAAAATGAAGGTATCCTCGTAGCTTTCATCAAAAAATGATCAGCCGACAGAGAAAAGCACACGTAGACAAACAGACAGACAGACGACATGCCATTCGCATTTATAACAAGTATGTATTGATAATTTAACTGAACTGAACAGGCCTTCACAGCCATTTATGAAAACGATGACTAATGCACGGTTTGGAAGAATGGCCAGCTGAAAATACTCCACTTCATTACTATTTTTTTCACATTTCTTACATTACATTAAGTAAATAAATGAGTAAATTTTACTATCCTAGGTATTGCTAATGTCTATAGGCGACGGTAGTCACTTACCATCAGGTGTAAATCCATTCCGAGATAAAGCCCATGTAATTCTCCGGTTCATAGTGTAGGCCTGTGATGTAGGCAGTAGGCAGGTCAATTCGTTTCAAAATAAGTAAAAGGAAAATCCGACAAACACACATTCGCATTAACAATATAGTTATTATAACCTTCATATTGAAACGCGCCATTTACACAAGTCATATATTCGCGTCAACTCAGATAGAACGACATTCCATTGAATGCACAATAAACCTTAAGTCCTTAAACATAAGCTTACCTCTTGTGTGTGCTTTGGCAGAAGATCGCGATTTAATTCCACTGCATGTTCAGGAGCCATCGAGAGGTTGATGTCAGTTCCTAGTTCCTGGTGTAACCTACAATTAGGTACTAGGTGCGTTTAGTTTATCACTGAGTTAAGATAACACTTTGATATCTGTGCCCCTACCATGTGATTGCAGTAACCGATTCTCACAATCGAGTATCATATAAATCGGACGAGCGCGAATCTGATTCGTGAACCGATGTTCCATACAAACATTAAAGTTCATCCATCACGGGTATCGAGTGTGGGAAATTTTAGTCGTAGTTATTTTCCGTTAGCATGTTGCTTTATAATCGTTTTTTTTTTTAATTAGCCGCGCTTCAGCCGAATTTCAAGATTTAAACTCAACGGGAATTATAGGTTTTGATTTATTTGCAAGTGGCAATTGGATTTTAAAGCTTCAAGGGACCGTAGACTTAGTACTTATTAAAACTAGTGTCCGACCGAACCCTCGGTTTCGGTTTCGGTTTCGGCAAAAAAACATGTTTCCGTGTTCGACCGACACTACTTATTTGATATTAATTTCGATTACAGCATTCCTGCGAGAAAGGTTCATGCTGTGCTGACAGACAGATGAACAACGAAGTGATTCTGTAAGGGTTCCTTTTGAGGTATGAAACTCTAAAAATTGTAAGGAAATACCTGCCGTGATTCTATAACAATCCGCCAGAGGCGCTGCACGATTGATAAATGAATCTAAGTAAACGTTCGCGACAGTCGCTAGCGAGTGTGTCGTGGTAGGAGTAAGTACAGTCTAACAGTGAAGTGAAGTGTGCATGGGAAAGTGAACCTTACGTTAACCAAGCACGGTACACAATACATAACACTATTGTAATAAAGGTTATGTTGTTACACGCAGTACGCAGTCGGCAGTACGCAGTCGGCAGTACGCAGTCGGCAGTACGCAGTCGGCAGTACGCAGTCGGCAGTACGCACGGCACTTCACGGCAGGCGTTAAGCGAGCAACATAGGACCCAGATCAATTCAAAATACTAATTACATTTGTAAATAACATTTTTACAAACATAATAATTTAGTACTTACGTAATTCAAAATTAGATTACTAAATTAAAACTTGTACTGTCTCGCATGCAAGTTCGCATGGCTACAATGTTGAACTGCCAAATACATACAATAACTGAAACATAAAATACTGTAGTTATGTCTCATCTAGTGGTCCCTGAGAGTGGTCCTTGTGCTCCTATAAATAAAGTTCACTGTCTATTGTAGTGAATGAATCTGTTATGTGTTTGGTATGTTTAGGTACCTTCATACTAGGAAGGAAATAAATAAATAATAAATATCCTCGGACATTGTTTACACACGGCTATCTGATCCCAAACTAAGCAGAGCTTGTAATATGGACAACCAGATCACTGATATACTACATATACTACTTATTTTGTTGTTTTAAATACATACTTAAATAGATAATTACACCCAGACTCAGGACAAACAGACATGTTCATGCACACAAATGTGTGTCCTGTATGGGGAATCGAACCCACGACCTGCGGCGTGATGTCTATGTCCGTTGCGTAGTACCCTCTACTACATATTTGAGTTTGTATATTGTGAACGTTATTTATTTAGGAGACATTTATTGTGTGTGTGTGTGTGTGTGTGTGTGTGTGTGTGTGTGTGTGTGTGTGTGTGTGTGTGTGTGTGTGTGTGTGTGTGTGTGTGTGTGTGTGTGTGTGTGTGTGTGTGAGGAACCTAACCTAAAGATAACCTACATGATTGATAACATTAGCTTCATATTTTGACAAAATAAACACGACTATCTGATATAGGTACCCTTAGAAGGATATACCTAGGTACCTAGCTGCCTACTGCCTACTGCCTACTGCCTACTGACTACTGACTACTGCCTAGGTGGTAAGTACTTAGCTAACTAAAACACCATATTTAAAATGTTCATGTCAACATAGTAATACTGAAACGACATAACAAAATAATTGATTTGTAGGCACTCGTACCATCAAAACGATCAGCGGATTGATTCAGTTGCACCAAACCGAAAGGTGATCTTCCAGATCCATCTCTAGAGACAGGAACGCAGCAAAATGTCGAATGTATTGTAGAAAGAACAGGTAGAAGTTGGACGACATCTTGTGCCGCCTTATTCTTATTGCTGTGCCGAAATACTGGGCCCAGACTATGGATAGCATGTGTTTGAGCGGGTGATTACTTCCTTTAGTAGTTTCTAAACGGTTCGGCATTCTTGTTGTGTACATAGAGGTGTGTAGATCAGGAGCAGTTGAAGCAGCAGGCCCGTCGCGGAGCCGCCGGGATCAGCTGCGTCGGGTAAGTTTGTGTGAATACAGTTTTCTTCACGAACGGGTTCTGGGGCTCCGAGGTAGCGTGGTGCTTCACCTCCATGTTGACCCTCGCGAACTTGTCTCCCTTCTCCTCCTCCTTCCTTATGATGATGTAGTAAGGCCGAAACTCGTTGGCGTACATTTTTGATTGATATTATTTTGCTATTTTTACGAGAATTTTATTGTTTCGGTTCTTCTGTCACCCGAACTGTCATCTGTCATCATTTTAAAATGGTATTCGGTATCGAAGGATTGGATAGTAAGTTGTCTATGGCAGCCATTAAATTGTACAGATGTTACGTCCGAGCACAATCCGAGGAATGACGGGAATGAGGACCTTACCTATGAAATACCCCATTTTTCCTTTTCCTACCTTTGACCAAAGAATCATTGACTATGATGATGATATTGTTCAAAACAAACACTAGACTTACCTGAAGTAGGCCAGAATAATACTTAATAATTGGTGCAGGCGTCTTTTGTCGCCAAATTACTCACAGAGTTTTTTTAAAAAGCATATAAGTGGCTATATCTCTAAAACCAGATAACTCTAGATAGACCTGAAGCCAATCTAGCTCCAGTGTCACTCAATGTCACTCTAGCGAGTTATAACTCTAGATAGACCTGAAGCCAATCTAGCTCCAGTGTCACTCAATGTCACTCTAGCGAGTTATAACTCTAGATAGACCTGAAGCCAATCTAGCTCCAGTGTCACTCAATGTCACTCTAGCGAGTTATAACTCTAGATAGATCTGAAGCCAATCTAGCTCCAGTGTCACTCAATGTCACTCTAGCGAGTTATAACTCTAGATAGACCTGAAGCCAAATTAGCTCCAGTGTCACTCAGTGTCACTCTAGCGAGTTATAACTCTAGATAGACCTGAAGCCAATCTAGCTCCAGTGTCACTCAATGTCACTCTAGCGAGTTATTTTTGGGACAGCCTGTATGTAGGTAGGTAAATTACTTATTTCGTTGACTGAAACGTGCCAAATAATTACAAAAAGTAATAGATATATACGTTTTTATTATGCATATTTATAACAGAATCATTTTGTTGTTTTTACATGCTCCACACCGTCGCCGCGCCGCCGCCGGCGCCGGAGCTCTAGTCCGTCTGGTCCGTCTGGTGGTGTGGAAGTAGTCCTTCATTTGGCGCAACAAAGTCTTCATGAGGGGTTTATCTCTCATTATTTTACTATCTTTCAATTGGTCCATAACTTTCTGAATTAGCGGCGCCATCGTAGTAGCGACGCTTGTTTGAGCTCTAAGAGTGATCATATCGTTCGGTGCTGGAGGCGTAGGCGTGCTCCTGTGCGCCTGCCACATACAATATACCTATTATACACTCCGTCGACACCCGGACACCCGGACACCCGGACATCCGGACACCCGGACACCCGGACACCCGGACACCCGGACACCCGGACATCCGGCCACCGGGCCACCCGGACACCCGGACACCCGGACACCCGCTAGTCGGTAGTTGTTAATATTTTGATAGATAAATACATACATAGTAGGTAGTTGAAATGTAATAAGCTAGTACGGGGAGGTGTTATTTTGGATGCGGTAAAAGAACTTTCTTTTGGGCAGAAGCACTTTGACGACAGGCTCGGGTGGATTGTGTTGCTTGCCCCGGGCGGAGCATGTGGCGCACTGGAAATAATACTTACATTGGGACAATCATCATCATCATCATATCAGCAGGAAGACTATTGGCACAATACCTACTCATGTTTAAACTAGATACAAGAGATGCCGCTATTTATTCACCGAATTATTCGCCATTATTAATGTACAGTGACGGAATGAAAAGGTTCGTCCATTTTCAAATTGATTCGTTCAACGTATCGCGAGCACATATTACCTTTTGAAACTATGTTACAGAATAGACTCGAGTTAGAGAAAATAATGTTTAACTGTTCGTTAATAAAACTCAAAATTATTCAGATCAAAGTTGTTTGACTATTAACTTGTCAACAAGATTATTATGTTTGATAAATTAAAACCTTCTTGTTGGTTCAACCTGCCATTATTATTTCAGCTGTTGTCAAGCGGTCAATGTCATCATTGCAAAATATCATGCAAGCGAAAAGCGACTCTAAGGTGACGAACCTTTTCATTCTGTGACTGTTCATCGAACATTATTATTATTTTAATATAGTGACCGAATCTAATCTATGGTGGGTACCAATTTCTAACATCACCCACTTTTCTAGCAAAATTACTAATTTTGCCAAATGTATCGGCTACTTTCTAAAATGTCACAATAATGGCGGCTGGCACTAAATGAATATAATACTTATTCTAGATAAAAATAAGGTTCAGTTCAGATCCGGCGTATATTATATGTTAATATTTCCGACAACTTCTTTTTGTACGATTGAATGATGTCTTTAAAAATGTTGTGGCTATTATTTAAATGGTTTGTTATAAAAGCTTGGTGTCGGTTCTGTCGATCTACCGTTCTTAGGTTGTGTGCAGACATGGCGTGCCTGTTGCGTGCTGTCTGTACCCTCTGAACAATGAACAACCACAAACATTAGCTATAGTATTATATTATGTAGTAGATTAGCTGATAGGGGCGCGGGGGCCAAAATGCTACAATTTGCATTTTTTGGTTTTAACTTTATTTATATTCATAGCCTAATTGAAGTGCCATTCAATATGTAGTTTTTTTTTATTTGGAATTGAATAAGTTTTGGGTAAACATTGAAAAAATCTCGAAAACTATAATTTGGAACAGATAGCGGGTTCATTTGTTGCATTTAGCCCCCCTATCAGCTCCCGAGACTCCCCCCTACGGATATACCTCGAATGACTATACTAGTAACTCTGTGAATAGGTAGACCAGGTACCTATTATATTATAGAGGGTGTCCGGGAGGAGATGGGTGGACGGGTCACCTATCAACATAACAAAATCACTGACTTGACGGGCCGGTTGGCGTGGTTGGTTAACACACTGCCTATCACGACGCAGGTCGTGGGTTCGATTCCCATCCAGGACGCACATTTGTGTGCATGAACATGTCTGTTTGTCCTGAGTCTGGGTGTAATTATCTATTTAAATATGTAGTATATCAGTGATCTGGTTTCCATATTACAAGCTCTGCTTAGTTTGGGATCAGATAGCCGTGTGTGAACAAATGTCCGAGGATATTTATTATTATTTATTTACTTCAGTAAAAAGGTCACAATTTTCGACATATTTCTTACGTTTTTTATGTAAGTATTGATGTTTTTTTTCATAAAATTATTCAAATTCAAAAAGATCTTTATTAGGTGAACACATTAAAAGTATTTTTAATCGTTACATGTTTGATATAGGTAACTCGCAAATGGTGATTTTAACTGAGCTTGTATATGTTGGTAGGTGACCCGACCCGCTCACTTACTCATACCTACTACTAAATGAACATTTCGCACGGTGGTAGGGTACTTTGTAGTACCCGACTGGCTGGCTACCACCCTCATGTTGAAAATCTGTCGCCAAACACCTATCGGTGTGTTCCGACAGCTGCACTTGAGAGCCAGTTCCCATCTAGGCTTTGTGTGCTTACCATCTTCGGCCACATCATCACTTACCATGGTGAGATTGTGGTCAAACACAAGCCTATCCAGAATAAAAAAAAAAAAGAACATCCTGTATAAATGGTACCTATAAAATTACAATTACCAAGTTAGTATGTAGGAGGTAATCTCCTAAACTACTGATCCGATTTTGAGAATTATTTCACAAATAGGAAGCAACATTAAGTATTTGTACACAAATGTAAATAAGATATTGGAATAACTTACGGCACTTGTTAAGCATAAAATGGTGGAAATAATGAACAATAATATTGTTTGCGTGAACGCCTTCATGATTCTATCGAAGCAGTAACTTTATATACATTCAATAAAATAAAATATAAACTCGCTTTACGATCTATAACACTAACTTTATGAATATTGTATTAGTATCGCTTGTGACGTCACTTGGTTGCGGAACACTCGTTTTTAGGGTTCCGTACCTCGAAAGGAAATAACGGAACCCTTATAGGATCACTCTGTTGTCCGTCCGTCCGTGTGTTAAGACCCTTTTTCTCCGGAACAAATTTGGTACGAAGCAACGTCTTATAGCACAGATAAAGGAAAAATTCCAAAAAATAAAAGAAGTTGAAAATTAAGGGGTGTCCCCATACATACATAGTACCACCAATTAAGATAGGCCTCTGAGCTGTATAGGCGCTCATACAATTTAGAGGTCTAGCTGAATTGGCACCTACCTCAAATAAGGTAATCGAAAACGTAATCGTTAAAAAAAAAAAGATGAACGAACTATTTACAAGTTTGTTCGGAACCCTCGGTGCGCGAGTCCGACTCGCACTTGACCGGTATTTTAGTACCCACTCGTTTATGTGTTAAGTCGCAACTAAAATATAGTTCAAGATAAAGGAACCGAATATGTCTGTACCAATAGTGTGGAGCGTACAGGCGATGATAGCTCAGTGGTGGTGACGTCGGATACCGGATCGGTCGTGGGTTCCAATCCTACAGCTTGAGCTTTCGGTGAAGGAAACCATAGCTCGGTGGTTGTGGTGGTAGGGTAGGGTACTTTGGTGGTGGCTACCAATCTGTCGCCAAGCACCTGTTGGTGTGTTCCGGCAGTTCTTTGCACTTGAGAGCCAGTTGCCTTGTAAAAAGACCGACAACAGGGATGGAGGAGACAGTTTTGAGCATTCATTTACAATGGAAATGTACTAAACATACAATGTGGTGTGGTGGTGGAGTGGCTGTGGCTGTGGCTGTGGCTGTGGCTGTGGCTGTGGCTGTGGCTGTGGCTGTGGCTGTGGCTGTGGCTGTGGCTGTGGCTGTGGCTGTCACGTGTACCTACGTGTACGTAACCCCTCATATTGAGATACTTACTACATATTATATAAATATATTATACATATGTAGTAGGTGTCGCCGGCGGTTTCACCCGCGCCGCCTTCCCTATTTGAATCGCACTCACTCATCACTCATCACTCATCAATCATCAATCATCACTCATCACTCATCACTCACCATCACTCATCACTCATCACTCACCATCGAGTGGTTTCTTATGCATTTAGTAAATCATTGTTATTTCCATATGTACATATTACAAACACACATTTCAATGATATTATTTAGTATAGATATTATAATAGAGGCCGATCAACTCCTCAACTGTCTACTAATAACTTCTTTGGATCACATATAATAGAGGCCGATCAACTCCTCAACTGTCTACTAATAACTTCTTTGGATCACATATAATAGAGGCCGATCAACTCCTCAACTGTCTACTAATAACTTCTTTGGATCACATATAATAGAGGCCGATCAACTCCTCAACTGTCTACTAATAACTTCTTTTGATCACATATAATAGAGGCCGATCAACTCCTCAACTGTCTACTAATAACTTCTTTTGATCACATATAATAGAGGCCGATCAACTCCTCAACTGTCTACTAATAACTTCTTTTGATCACATATAATAGAGGCCGATCAACTCCTCAACTGTCTACTAATAACTTCTTTTGATCACATATAATAGAGGCCGATCAACTCCTCAACTGTCTACTAATAACTTCTTTTGATCACATATAATAGAGGCCGATCAACTCCTCAACTGTCTACTAATATCTTCTTTTGATCACATATAATAGAGGCCGATCAACTCCTCAACTGTCTACTAATAACTTCTTTTGATCACATATAATAGAGGCCGATCAACTCCTCAACTGTCTACTAATAACTTCTTTTGATCACATATAATAGAGGCCGATCAACTCCTCAACTGTCTACTAATAACTTATTTTGATCACATATAATAGAGGCCGATCAACTCCTCAACTGTCTACTAATAACTTCTTTTGATCACATATAATAGAGGCCGATCAACTCCTCAACTGTCTACTAATATCTTCTTTTGATCACATATAATAGAGGCCGATCAACTCCTCAACTTTCTACTAATAACTTCTTTTGATCACATATAATAGAGGCCGATCAACTCCTCAACTGTCTACTAATAACTTCTTTTGATCACATATAATAGAGGCCGATCAACTCCTCAACTGTCTACTAATAACTTCTTTTGATCACATATTTATAAATCTATGCTAAATGAGTAGACTCACTTGACATGCTCATTTCAAATGCAAGTGATTCAATCAAGGATACTACCTAAACATATAATAATATGTATATATAGATTAAATAGGTAGGTGGCGTTATTATTTGATCTGTGGTACAAGTTGGTCTCGCCGACTCGATGGGTAGGGTAGGTAGGTGGGTATGATCGCAACACTACCTGATATACGATACGCGATCTTTGCGCCCTCTAGTGTTTCAAATTAAATAAATAAAACAACGTAGAAGATAGTGTATGCAATATATTAAAAGTGAAAAATATTTGACATATCCTTTTGGTTAGAACGAAACCATAGTGCGATTTAATTAATTACTAGCGCCATCTAGTTTACTACCATGAACATAAGCCGCCCACCAAGAACGACTGTTCTTAACTTAATTTACTACATTAATATCTTAAACATAGAAATTTTAAACAACTTAAATCTATCTTATTAAATTTTTTGATCAGCCAAAGGCAAAACACAAACTTTAGATACAGGTCTTTTAAAACATGAATTTTTGCAGCGTAATGTAACCACGCGTGTAATATTGTCTGTACCGGGATGCTTTTGAATAACACGCCCCATAAGCCATTTGGCTGGGGGTAAATCGGGTTCTTTGACTAAAACTACATCGCCCAACATAGGTTCAGGAATCACACGTGACCATTTGTATCGCTGCATCAAACTCGCCAAGTACTCTTGCGTCCAGCGACGCCAAAAATTTTGCAATAAGCGTTGGCATAATTGCCATCGTTTTAAGGAACCAACCTTAGTAAGTTCGTAGCTACGATCAGGTGGCAAGACTAAAGGTTCACCGATAAGGAAATGTCCAGGTGTCAAAGGCATTGGGTCACCCTGATCTTCTACATAAGATATTGGTCTTGAATTGAGACAGCTCTCAATTTGAGTGAGCAACGTAGTCATCTCTTCAAATGTCAACGTATTATTTCCGATTATTCGATGGAGATGGTATTTTGTAGATTTAATACCAGCTTCCCATAATCCACCAAAATTTGGAGCTCGTGGTGGAATGAAATGCCACTGAGTTCCATTTGTAGCCAACCAATCAGAAACATCCGACTGAAAATTTGATTTTTCTGCATTAAATAACTCCTTTAGATCTCTTGCAGCTCCTATAAAATTTGAACCATTGTCACTATACAAGTCACTACAATGTCCACGCCTTGCAACAAATCTCCTAAAGGCTGATAAGAAACCTTCTGATGTCATATCACTTACTGCCTCTAAATGTATAGCCTTCGTAGACATACAAATGAACAAACAGATATATCCTTTATAGGATTTATTACCACGACCCTTAGATACTCTAATACTAATGGGCCCAGCATAGTCTACTCCACTGTGTAAAAATGTTTTAGTCATAGAAACTCGGCACGGTGGGAGTTGTCCCATCATTTGATTTTTATGATTAACCTTATAGCGTATACAGGTAACACACTTCCTATAATAAAGTTTAACCAAATTCTGTACTCCAATAATCCAGTATTTTGCACGTAAGAAATTAAACATTAATTTTGGCCCACCATGTAAGGTTTTAACATGGGCGTCTGCAACTAATAATTTAGTTAGAAATGAGCTATGAGGAATTATTATTGGATGCTTAACATCATCCTCAATTTGTGCGTTCTGAATTCGTCCACCTACCCTTATAATACCAAATTCATCTAAGAATGGACACAATGACAGTAGCTTTGATTTTTTATTTACTTCCTTTCCTATTTTCAAATTCACTAGTTCTACTCTAAATTCTTTAACTTGACTCTTTTTTATCATTATATTCATAGCTTCACTAATTTCTCTTTTTAACAGGTATGAATGTTTTTCTTTCTCTTCTTTCTTTTTCAGTGCTCGCCTACAATAAGCTACAACTCTCAGCAATTTATTCAACGTGGAAAATTTTGACCAGATTTCATCGTCGTCATACTCTATTGTTGCTACTAAATTAACGGATTTTTCTTCTAGATGTGTTTCTTCCCTTCTTTGTCTTTTATAATTAAGTTCTTTTTCTTTCAGCCATTTAGGACCATTTTTCCATAGGAGTTCTTCCTCTAAGTTTTTAGTGCCCCGTGATGCACAATCTGCTGGATTATCTTTTGAAGAAACATGTAACCACTGGTGAGGCTCCAGAGAAGATAAAATTTCAGAAACGCGGTTTGCGACAAATACTTTCCATTTATTAGGTTGACTATTCAACCATGCTAATACTACGGAAGAGTCAGTCCAAGCGTAAATATGACCTTTATCAATAGTCATAACTTCAGCTACTTCAATCAACAGCCGTGTTAAAAGAACTGCCCCACACAACTCTAGTCGTGGAATCGAAACTTGCTTTATTGGAGCAACTCTAGTCTTAGATGTAATTAATGAAGTGTGAACTTCTCCATCTTTTTTAACTACTCTCAAGTATATGACAGCTGCAAATGCTTCAGAAGATGCATCGCAAAAACCATGCAACTCTTGGATAACTTCACTTCCGTCCGTATGAATCCATCTAGGTACCTTAAATTTAGCAAGTTGACTTAAGTTGTTCCTATAGTTTAACCACTCTTTCAGTAAGTTTGATGTTAGTTCTTCATCCCATCCAATACCTGAGAGCCATATTTTTTGAATAAAAATTTTAGCTGTGATGATGACTGGTGCCAGCCAACCAAGAGGATCAAATAGCCGCGCAATATCAGATATAACACTTCTTTTGGTTACAGGTTGCTTCAAATTTGGTAGTTGTACTAAATATGTGAAATCATCTCGTTCCCGATTCCAGGTAAGGCCTAGAATTTTTGTCACTTCATCTATTTTCACCTGTAAGTCCGTATTTAATCCTTCTTTGTTATCCTTGCCAATCATTTTCAATAACTCTCCACAGTTACTCGTCCACTTTTGAAGTTCAAACCCTGCTCCTTTCAATAGATCTGTTATTTCCTTATAAATTTGTAGTCCTTCTTTTACGGACTGACAACCTGTCATCAGATCATCGATGTAAAAGTCATTTAAAACTATATTTACGGCTTTCGCATATTGACCTCCATCATCGTGAGCAACTTGCTGCAAACATTTTACGGCTAGATATGGAGCTGCTGCAGTCCCAAAAGTAACTGTAAGTAGTCGTAAATGTTGTAGGTCTTCATTAGGATTATCGCGCCATATTAACCGTTGAAAATCTACATGCTTTTTGTTAACCTTTACCTGTCGGTACATTTTAACAATATCGGCTACCAAACATATAGGATGTCGGCGCCATCGCATAATTATGTGCCGCAAATCAGCCTGTAACGTTGGTCCTACCAATAAATCATTATTCAAAGACGTATTATTCGAACCAGTAGAAGACGCATCAAAGACGACTCGTACTTTAGTGGTACTTTTGTCTTCTCGAACTACTGCATGATGAGGTAGATAGACTACGCCCGAAGAGCAGCGTTGTACTTTGGGTACTACTTCCATATGTCCAAGTTTAAATATTCTGCAATTACGGCTGCATACTGAGTTTTCAGTTCTGAATTCTTCATCAATCTTCTTTCTAACTGAAGAAATCTTTTAACTGCTTGCTGTTCATGATTATCATATTTACATTTAGGATCATCGTCCTTGAAAGGCAAATTTACGATATACCTTCCATTAGCATCCCTTTCTGTTGTTGAAGCAAATATTTCTTCACATCTTTTTTCTTCGTTTGACAGATATCTCTTAGATGTATACGACGGATTCTCGGCTTCAAGTTCCCAAAATTGACGTAATAACTTATTATTATCAACTACCGTATGCAGTGTTACTATTTTAAGTGGAGTTTCGTTCAAAGTTTTCACCACACCTGACAGTATCCAACCTAATGAAGTGGATTGTGCAATCAAAGATCCACTAGAGTCTCTTTTTACACCTTCATTAAGGACTTGGCTATAGATTTCAGCACCCAATAAAATGTCAATTTTGTTAGGTGTGTGATATTGGGGATCTGCCAACTGAAGTTCTTTTAATTGAGGCCATTCAAACCCAATTACCTTTTTGCTAGGAAGATAAGAAGTGATCGATTTAATAACATATGCTTGTACTGCTAGTTTCACCTTTGGATTCACTCTTGAACGTATATTAATAGTCACCATAGCATTACAGGTCACATCTTTGTTTCCATTTAACACTGAAATCTGTCCTTTGACAGGAGTCTTTTTTAGTCCCAAGTATTGAGTCGTTGCTTCAGTAATAAAAGATGCTTGGGACCCCTGATCCAGCAAGGCCCTTAAAATTTGGCTATCTCCGTTATCACAAACTGCATGCACTAGAGCGGTAGCTAATATAACCTGTTTATAAGGAAGTACTTCAGAAGCTGAAAAATATGATGCAACAGGTTGAGTTTCTAATGATTGGTCTTCTGAATTATTTTCAGTGTTATTGTTAACTGACAAGTCAGCTGAGTTTGTACTACTTGCTTCACCCGTTGTGAGTAACTGATCAGAATGACCCGATGCTGCCTGATCACCGTCAGGATGGTGATGTAACAAAGTGTGATGTCTACTTTTACATATGCGGCATGATAATAAACTCATACAAGCCTTTGCGGAGTGATTTCTACCCAGACAATTAAAACAAATACGATTTTGTTCAACAAAATTACGACGATTGGTTACATCTTCCTTAACAAATCTTTTACACTGAGCTAGTTTGTGGGATTCATTGCAGAATTGACATTGAATCTGTGTTACATGAAATATTTTAGGTTTGTTAATATTTGATTGTACATTTTGAGATTTATTTGGTGAGGATCTAGAATCAAGAAACTCCAAAGCACGATATCTATTCGTTAAAAATTCTTTAAATTGGGGAAATGTAGGTAATTCATCTGAAGCAGTAATATTTGTAACATTAAGTTCCCATTGCTTCCTTGATTCTGGGTCCAATTTTAACGTGAGTAAATGAATAATTAATATATCCCAATTTGTTACATCAATTCCTATATTAGTTAAAGAACTTAAACAATCAGACGCATTATCAATGAGTTCTTTTAAAAAATATGCAGATTCAAAAGTAGCATTTTTCTGGCTTAAAAATCGGCTTAAAATACAATGAGATAAATACTTCTTATTGTTGTAACGAGAATCTAACAAATTCCAACATCTAGAATAGTTGGCACTAGAAATAGGTATATTTCTGATCAATTGTTCGGCTTCACCCGTTAAATAACCCTTTAAATAGTGCAGTTTTTGCACACTATCAATGTCCTCATTATTATGGATTAATGACACATATAAATCTCTAAACGTGGGCCATTCTGTATATTTACCTGAAAATGTAGGTATAACAATTTTAGGTAATTTTACATGAGACTTATTTTTTTCACAGGCCACTGACCTAGATGTTTTTATTTCTCCGCCATCTTGTTTTACAAATTTATCCAAAACAGTTTTCAAATCAGATTTAAAATCAATGTACAATTCCTCAACACTATCATATGTATCATTCGTAACATAACTGCTTTTCTTCAAACTTTCACCAAAATTTCCTTTAAGTAATTCCTTATGAGTTATTGTAAATGCTTTCCAAGCCTCTTCCAATGTTTCCAATCTCGATTCTACATGCTGCCTGGTTTTCCTTTCTTTTGGAGTTTTCTTATAATTTGACCTATTCTTAGTTATTCTTTCGTAAATATCATCTTGAAAACTTATCAAACTATCCATGTTTTAATTTTAATCAATAAACTAAATTATAATTTTTTATTTTTTGAAAATTTTACAAGTGTTTTTAAATTATTTAATTCGGAGGTGAATCGGGCATAGGTTCCCCGTCTCTACCAAATTTACGAAATTATTCTAAGTCTAATAAAGAGTAAATTAAACTAAGTTAAAACTACACAAATTTTTTCTAAGTCTTTTAACTGAACTTTCTTCAAGATAAAATGTACTCACGGTTTTCCACTTTACACTCACTGTACTATCACCATTTAGCAGCAGGTTCCGTTGTCCCCACAAGAATACTTCTTCTTTACTTCACCTCGCCAGCGCCCAGCATCCGAAGCGCAGCACGTAGTAGTCTTCTGATTCTGCGAGTAGCAGCTTACACACGGCACTACTGCCGAAATTCCGCCCCGAGCAGCGATCCACTGCCCATAGGTGCGTTAAAGGGATCGGCACTTTCGCCAAATCCGATTCGAAGGACCAAAATGATCGCAACACTACCTGATATACGATACGCGATCTTTGCGCCCTCTAGTGTTTCAAATTAAATAAATAAAACAACGTAGAAGATAGTGTATGCAATATATTAAAAGTGAAAAATATTTGACATAACCTTTTGGTTAGAACGAAACCATAGTGCGATTTAATTAATTACTAGCGCCATCTAGTTTACTACCATGAACAGGGTAGGTACCTACTCCTTTATTGTATATATAGATTAAATAGGTAGGTGGCGTTATTATTTGATCTGTGGTACAAGTTGGTCTCGCCGACTCGATAGGTAGGTACCTTTTTTTTAACCCGATTTTTTTATTAGCTTAGGCAGGTATCTATATATCTATGTAACGGAATCTTTGAACGTGATTTTCACACCTTTCCAAACGACGGATTGATTTGAAACTTTGCACACTTATCAAGGACCGATGACTAGGTATGCCATAATTTAATTAAACCCATCCCAGCTGACCATCGCTGGCGCATTAAAAGGGGAGAATGTGCCGAACTGAACCTACTATTATAAAACACGCTTTTGAAAATAACCAAACTAAAAAGTAGAAAATAAAATACAAATAACGCTTTTGTAGAAAATTAAGCTAAAAGATAAAAAACCGGTCAACTGCGAGTCGGACTCGCGCACCGAGGGTTCCGTAATAGAGCCTCAAGGTTTTTTTTTTTTTTTCGATTACCTTATTTATTTTTTAATTTTATTTATTTATTTGTTTTGGTTTACCAACTATTGTTGCAGTCATACATACACAAAACACAGTAAACAAGACATAGTTATTAGTTACTAACTGCACAATCTTTACAGGTAAAATTAAAAGTTAAATATGATTTTGTAAAATTCCATAATAACAGCCAACACCTTAAAACACAAAGATACCCAGCAATATTTTCGTGGCCATCATGTTACGTTGGGTAAAGTCTGTGAAGATTGTTTGATCTGGCCAATAAAAGTAGTTAGGGAGTCTGAGTTAATGTCCACCAAGGTATTATATTTATTTAACAGGCTGCATTAAACGGGGAACCGGTGAGCTTGTGCCAAATTTCGTTTTGCGGAATGGTGGGGTCAAAGGGGCAGCAGGTTTGCGAGGAGGTTTGCGCGGAACTCTAATTTTAAATCTCTCTAATAGTTGCGGGCAGTCTATGTTGTCATGAAAGAGTTTGTACAAGAATTTTAGGTCAAGAATATCTCTACGTTTATCTAGAGTCATTATATTGAAGTGGTTTAGCTAGAACATACGACATCTTTTCCGTTTGTCTACTGTTCATGAAACCTAGATGTTTAATGAATCTCTTTTGGAGCCGTTCTATCCTCAAGAGTGAGTTGCATAATGGGGTCTCCAAACAATGCTGCCATACTCCAATATACTTCGAACAAGACTGTTGTACAGGACTATTTTAGTACTTGGTTTTGTGAAAAATTTACTGTTCCTGATAATAAATATATGATCACACTTGTCACCGTTAAGTATAAGCTTATTTTTAGTACACCAGTCTGATAATCTATCAATATCTGACTGCATCTGTGTAACATCTCTTTCTGATACTATAATTTTAGCAATTTTCATTTGAGGTTATTGCCAATTAAGCTAGACCTCTAAATTGTATGAGCACCGATACAACTCAGATGTCTATCTTAATTGGTGGTTACTATGTATGTATGGGGACATCCTTTAATTTTCAACTTTTTTTTATTTTTTTTAATTTTTCGTTTATTTGTGCTGTAAGACCTTACTTTTTGCCAAATTTCGTGATTCTAGGTCTACGGGTACTACCATATAGGTTTTCGACCCAAAACCTATAGGGTACTTCCGGTTGATCTAGAATTTAATTGAATAAAGGGAAAATTTCGAAAAATAAAAAAAGTTAAAAATTAAGGAAAATTTTGGTACTTACAAGTTTTCGCAAAAATCTAAATATGCCCTATATCTTTTTATCGTGTTGACTCAGGACCTTGATTATTATACACCTAATAGGGACTATAAATCTCAGTATCTGGGAAAAATTACAACTTGCTAGGTCCAACCGTTTCTGAGATAATCGGTGGTGACACACGGACAGACAGACGGACAAGAAAGTGATCTTATAAGGGTTCCTTTTTTTTACCTTTTGAGGTACAGAACCCTAAAAACGAATTTTATTGTAAAAAAAAAGCGTGAAACTGACCACGGACTATAATTTTTTTTGTTTATATTTTGTAGATGGCGTTACTTGCGTGCGACGTGGGACGTGGGACGTGGGACGTGGGACGTGGGACGTGGGACGTGGGACGTGGGACGTGCGTTTTATAGGAAAAATAAGAAACACAAAATGACTGAACTTTATAATAGTGAAGAGAACTTTATTTGTAAATATACTCTAAGTTCGGTAAGTATTTAGATAGGTACGTGGAGGTGCTCTGCTCAAGTACTTAGTATTACATTACACTAATGCAATAAGTCATTAATATAAGCAAATAAAATATAAGCTCATTAAATGTATTTTAATGATCATCTGCTAACGTCCTCAGCATCACGAAGAATGATAAAGATGACTTTAATATCTGGAAAGAGTACAAAAAAAATGTTGAGAGGTGTCAAGGGACACCCGGATGGAACGAAGTTATATAAGTCGAGAGAGTATATATATATATATAGAAATGAAAATATCTGGCTTGCTTTCTATAAGAGAGAGAGAGAGAGAGAGACAGAGAAATATGCGCACGCACGCACTACGGTGACTTTTGTCACCGACATCTTTAATGTCGGGGATTTTTTGTCCGTCTAGCCCCCTTTCATATTTCATAACGCGCGATAAGGAACTTCGTTCCAATTATTATGAACTTTTATATAATGTGGGAAGTCACATACTGCGGTACCATTATCTCATAATGTTTCACCACTCATCGACATCTGCGTCGTACCTTACTAAAGGGCAAAGCGTCACTCTACTGTCTGTCTGTCCATCACGGGACTTCAACTCCATGCCCACTGTTCATGGAGGGATGTTTCTATACATCTATGTAGGTGCTCCCCACGGTTTCCGATTCCGTTTCCTGACTCCACTCGCTTTTCCGAGGGATCTTATATTCTCCCGGGACAAAAAGAATCCTATAGTTTATTCCAGAACATGATTTAGTGTTTGCGTGAAAGAGTAACAAACATTCAAGTAACAAATGTATGAATAGTAGTGAAGATACAGACCGCGGCCATACTCTGCACGCCCACGGTGACCATGTCCAGAGCCTTCACACTGATTGATTTCTGAGACTGATGCAACAGAATGTACACCATCTTCTTGTTCGTCGTGTCCATGCACTCCCAAGGTACACTGTACACTGCATCCGACAATTTCTCGCTCTGGAACCATTATGACATCTAGCATTACATTACACACTCGAATCACAGAAAGAAAACAGCGTCGAATGTGGCACCCCTAAAATAGAATGACTGTACAGTTCGATACGGGAGCGACTGTAGCGTCCTAATCGCCCTAACTTGTTGATAGCCGAGTCGCTTCAGTCAGACTCGCGCACTCATGTCTTGTCTACTCTGTCTCATTGGTTGCCGCAAGCTTGGTACCCACACTACTTGTGTATACAAATAAATAATAATTAGAGCACCTGTTTGTAATGTCAAAATAACAGCTTTTTACTGAAAATGCTATATTTTACGGTACATAATGTAACATGATTTTTGAATTGTCTTCTGTCTGACTCCCTGTTTGTTCACTGGCAGATAGGTGATGTTATAAGGACTAAATTGGGCTGCTTTTATCTCGGGAAAGGATAAACTCGTCTGGAACGTGGCTGATGCCGCAGAGGACAGCTACCATTGGAATAATAATGTACTTAAAGACCATATACATGTTAAATAGATGAACAGCAGTGAGTCACTTAGAGTGACTGTACAGTCCGACAGGGAGCGACAGCAGCGCCCACATTTATGGCATCTAAACTGACTGAGGGTCGTTTCATGGCTGAGTTGGTGTAATAATATAAGTTGTACACAGTAATATAGCCTGTACTCTAATATAGCCTATACGCAATAATATAGCCTGTACACAATAATATAGCCTGTACACAATAATATAGCCACACAATAATATAGCCTGTACACAATAATATAGCCTATACGCAATAATATAGCCTGTACACAATAATATAGCCTGTACACAATAATATAGCCTATACGCAATAATATAGCCTGTACACAATAATATAGCCTGTACACAATTATATAGCCTGTACACAATAATATAGCCTGTACACAATAATATAGCCTATACGCAATAATATAGCCTGTACACAATAATATAGCCTGTACACAATTATATAGCCTGTACACAATAATATAGCCTGTACACAATAATATAGCCTATACGCAATAATATAGCCTGTACACAATAATATAGCCTGTACACAATTATATAGCCTGTACACAATAATATAGCCTGTACACAATAATATAGCCTGTACACAATAATATAGCCTATACGCAATAATATAGCCTGTACACAATAATATAGCCTGTACACAATTATATAGCCTGTACACAATAATATAGCCTGTACACAATAATATAGCCTGTAAACAATAATATAGCCTGTACACAATTATATAGCCTGTACACAATTATATAGCCTGTACACAATAATATAGCCTGTACACAATAATATAGCCTGTACACAATAATATAGCCTGTACATAATTATATAGCCTGTACTTATGTATTCTGAGTGTTGCACTTGAGAGTCAGTTACAACTAAGCCAGTAATTCTTCACAACGGGACTAACTGTTAAATGTTGTAAGTACTTACTTTAGAATTGAGCAACTCAAACACCACAGATAACTGTATGAGTTGTTGGTTTAATATAACTGTCAGAGGTAGGTAACGTGCCAATACTTTTGCTTCCTGGAAAATATTTATTAGATGAAATGAAATTGTTTATTTATCCAAATAGGCCTTCACAGGCACTTATGAATAGTCAGACTCTAAATGCTCGGTTCGGAAGGTTGCTTTTGCTGAGAAGAGCCGGCAATAAACTCTCTCTCGATGAATCTCATATAGGTACGTTCAGAAGTGTGCCGCCTTCATTAGAAAACTGTTCACAGCATGTAGGACAAATTTAACACGCGGCAGCAACTGACTGCAGACAGACACTGCTCACTGCTCACTGCTCACTCATCAAGATCAAAATAAATAGCGCACTTACTCACTTAACAGCTCGATCAATATCCAGTAGGCAATACAGTGAGGCGATGATAGCCTGGCCTAGTGGTAGTGACGTCGGATGCCGCGGCGAAAGTCGTGGAGTCAAATCCTACAATGAGCTTGAGCTTTCGGTATGGGAAAACATCGTGAAGAAACCACAACACGGTGTACTTTGTAGTACTCGACTGGCTGGCTACCCTCACGTTGAAAGTCTATCGCCAAGCACCTGGTGTGTTCCAACAGCTGCACTTGGGAGTCAGTTTCCTTCTAGGCTTTGTGTGCTTAGCGTATCATACTTCACACTTCACCAGGGTGAGATTGAGGTCAAACACAAGTTTATCCAAAGTTAAAAAACACCCGGTACCACAGACACAGTATAAAACTCTGTGATTTTGTGTGAATTAAAAATATATATTATTTTTTTCTTTAATATTTTTCAAGCATTATATTATTTTATTCATGTAACGGTTTGTTATTAAGTATACATTTTATAAACAGCTATAAATAATCTCACCAGTTGCGAACATTCGAGCCATAAAATGCAGCCGCTGATTTGGTGGAAGGCGTAGTAAATTAATAACACCGGACCGAAAATGTTAGACATTTGTGATGCGAACCTGCAACAGACAGAACTTGTTAGTTTACACACTGGCTTCCATTCCTGGAGATAATGTCATAGTTGCCTTCTGTTACTCATTATGGTTATTTGAAAAGACTGATTTCTAAGTATTGCCGATAGTTTTTAGGAAAAGCACCTTCTGAACCGTATAGTGCCGGACAACCCATAAATACGTGTGCAGGTCGGAACACGCACTGTAACATACCGCAGAACTACGACTAAATATAATGAGATCCGTAAATTCATTGTACATGATAATAATATAATAATATCATAACTATAAAGATACAATAAACAAGTAATTGTACACATTATCATTAGGTACATTAAACTACGAGTATATATCCAATTTATTATTACTTATTATGATTGTATGGAGCCCCTTCGGGTAAAAGAATTCCACTTTTTTCTATGCTTAGCTGTGTCTAGCCAGGTTTGTCCCGCCACTGTCGCTAGTTCGTCTGCCCATCGGCCGGCAGCACACGTGACACGGCCGACCTCTCCTCGTGGGTCAGCGCCTCAGCGGCCAGGCAACTTTACAGTTCTTTGTGTCGATCGATCTATCGTCATTGTATCTGGCCAAATGGCCTGCCCATTTCCATTTACTTGGTAGAGATTTACTTACAACTGCTTTCCATTCATCTTTGAGTAGTTTAGATTTTGCTTCTAGTTTTGAGATCGAACGTCCATGTTGGGCAGCCATTGGTGAGGCATGGTAGGATGTCTGAGTCCAATATAGAGTAGAATATATTTAATAGACTGTTTTTTTTTGTAGCCAACGAGAGTTGAAATTTAAATATTTCCTTCTGAGCCCAGTACTTATTCCAGGTACTCGCTATCCTTCGGTCTACCTCCTTTTTGATAATCTTTGACATCTGTTTGGCTGTGGCTGTGGCATGACCGTGGCGGTGGTAAGTGATGACTTTCGTTTTATCGAGGTTCATTTGTAAGGCGACTCTTGTACGAGCCTGGTGCAGGTCGTTTATCATGTTATTCAGTTGTTGTGGGACAGTTGTCCGAGAACAGAATAATGTCGTCAGCAAATGTGAGATGGCGTAAGTTGTTCCCGTTTATATTGTTGCCTGTCCTGGACAATGAAATTAAATGTTTATTCATCTAAATAGGCCTTCACCGACACTTATGAATAGTCACACTCTAATTTTATCAAATAAATTTGAGTGTACCCTCAATCATCATCGTTTTAAATGATCTCCTTATTCCCCATTGCTATCATCATTTTGGAGAAATCGAGTCACCTTGTCTTACGTCTTTATTTATTTTAATTTTTTCGCCTACTCTATCTAGTTTGACTGTACTTGTGCATTGTGTGTTAGCATAAATGTTTCTAAAGATACCTTGTCTTACGCCTTTATTTATATTAATTTGTTCGCCTACTCTATCTAGTTTGACTGTACTTGTGCATTGTGTGTTAGCATAAATGTTTCTAAAGATACCTTGTCTTACGTCTTTATTTATATTAATTTGTTCGCCTACTCTATCTAGTTTGACTGTACCTGTGCATTGTGTGTTAGCATAAATGTTTCTAAAGATACCTTGTCTTACGTCTTTATTTATTTTAATTTTTTCGCCTACTCTATCTAGTTTGACTGTACTTGTGCATTGTGTGTTAGCATAAATGTTTCTAAAGATACCTTGTCTTACGTCTTTATTTATTTTAATTTTTTCGCCTACTCTATCTAGTTTGACTGTACTTGTGCATTGTGTGTTAGCATAAATGTTTCTAAAGATACCTTGTCTTACGTCTTTATTTATTTTAATTTTTTCGCCTACTCTATCTAGTTTGACTGTACTTGTGCATTGTGTGTTAGCATAAATGTTTCTAAAGATACCTTGTCTTACGTCTTTATTTATTTTAATTTTTTCGCCTACTCTATCTAGTTTGACTGTACTTGTGCATTGTGTGTTAGCATAAATGTTTCTAAAGATACCTTGTCTTACGTCTTTATTTATATTAATTTGTTCGCCTACTCTATCTAGTTTGACTGTACTTGTGCATTGTGTGTTAGCATAAATGTTTCTAAAGATACCTTGTCTTACGTCTTTATTTATATTAATTTGTTCGCCTACTCTATCTAGTTTGACTGTACCTGTGCATTGTGTGTTAGCATAAATGTTTCTAAAGATACCTTGTCTTACGTCTTTATTTATTTTAATTTTTTCGCCTACTCTATCTAGTTTGACTGTACTTGTGCATTGTGTGTTAGCATAAATGTTTCTAAAGATACCTTGTCTTACGTCTTTATTTATTTTAATTTTTTCGCCTACTCTATCTAGTTTGACTGTACTTGTGCATTGTGTGTTAGCATAAATGTTTCTAAAGATACCTTGTCTTACGTCTTTATTTATTTTAATTTTTTCGCCTACTCTATCTAGTTTGACTGTACTTGTGCATTGTGTGTTAGCATAAATGTTTCTAAAGATACCTTGTCTTACGTCTTTATTTATTTTAATTTTTTCGCCTACTCTATCTAGTTTGACTGTACTTGTGCATTGTGTGTTAGCATAAATGTTTCTAAAGATACCTTGTCTTACGTCTTTATTTATATTAATTTGTTCGCCTACTCTATCTAGTTTGACTGTACTTGTGCATTGTGTGTTAGCATAAATGTTTCTAAAGATACCTTGTCTTACGTCTTTATTTATATTAATTTGTTCGCCTACTCTATCTAGTTTGACTGTACCTGTGCATTGTGTGTTAGCATAAATGTTTCTAAAGATACCTTGTCTTACGTCTTTATTTATTTTAATTTTTTCGCCTACTCTATCTAGTTTGACTGTACTTGTGCATTGTGTGTTAGCATAAATGTTTCTAAAGATACCTTGTCTTACGTCTTTATTTATTTTAATTTTTTCGCCTACTCTATCTAGTTTGACTGTACTTGTGCATTGTGTGTTAGCATAAATGTTTCTAAAGATACCTTGTCTTACGTCTTTATTTATTTTAATTTTTTCGCCTACTCTATCTAGTTTGACTGTACTTGTGCATTGTGTGTTAGCATAAATGTTTCTAAAGATACCTTGTCTTACGTCTTTATTTATTTTAATTTTTTCGCCTACTCTATCTAGTTTGACTGTACTTGTGCATTGTGTGTTAGCATAAATGTTTCTAAAGATACCTTGTCTTACGTCTTTATTTATTTTAATTTTTTCGCCTACTCTATCTAGTTTGACTGTACTTGTGCATTGTGTGTTAGCATAAATGTTTCTAAAGATACCTTGTCTTACGTCTTTATTTATTTTAATTTTTTCGCCTACTCTATCTAGTTTGACTGTACTTGTGCATTGTGTGTTAGCATAAATGTTTCTAAAGATATTTATATTCGGAGATTGCAATGCTTCCCGGTGCTATGATGAAATATAGAGTCGAAAGCATTTTTATAATCTATAAAAGCCATGTACTAGGATCTGCGGAATTCTGAATATTTCTCTATCATCTGATCAACTACTTGAAAATGATCCACTGTGCTAAATCTGCTCCTGAATCGGGCCTATTCGGTTGATTGGAGTAAGTATATCCATTTCTGAGGATATTCTCACCAATCAACTGGAAGCGAATAGTATGTAAAGACAAGGCATGAGGCTTATTGGTCGGTAGTTGTCTATGTCAGCCGGGTCTTCCTTTTTATACAGCAACATGATTTCAGACTCCGTCCATGTGTGGAGCTCAGCTTCATCTTCTAATCATTTATTAAATATGATATTGAGTTTGGTCAATAGCAGAGTATTTGCCAACTTGATGCATTTGTTTATAAAGTCCGCCGCGCTAATAGAGCCGCGCTGTTCTCTGGCTTCAGCTTCGTTACTTGTTTTAATTTATTCGAAAACTTCCATTTCTGTGAACTGTTCAGTTGGTAAGGCCTCCAAGCTTTTTTAAACATTTATTTACTTCAGATAATTTGGCTGTCTATATAATTATGTAGCTAAATTTAAAATCTCCGTTCGGGAATTACTTTGGGTAGAGCTTGGCTGAAGTGATGGAATCCATATCTTCGATCTATTTAACTCTTTGTAAGCTTTTTTGACAGATCTTGATTTTTTTAGGTAGATATTTTTGACGATAAAAGCTTTCTGTCTCTTTTTCGATATCCGTTTAATATTTATAGTTAAATTCTAATATGAATGCCAAGGTTAATATTTTAAATGCCATCAAATGATACGTCTTTATTACCTACGTACTTCTATAAAATCCTGGTTCCTTATTGTTACTATAAATAATATATTACATCTACTTATACTTACTGTGTTATTAGTTGATGGTATATGATATGCTCCTTCAACATATCGAAGACACGCTTATTATACTTACTGTGTTATTAGTTGATGGTATACGATATGCTCCTTCAACATATCGAAGACACGCTTATTATACTTACTGTGTTATTAGTTGATGGTATATGATATGCTCCTTCAACATATCGAAGACACGCTTATTATACTTACTGTGTTATTAGTTGATGGTATACGATATGCTCCTTCAACATATCGAAGACACGCTTATTATACTTACTGTGTTATTAGTTGATGGTATATGATATGCTCCTTCAACATATCGAAGACACGCTTATTATACTTACTGTGTTATTAGTTGATGGTATACGATATGCTCCTTCAACATATCGAAGACACGCTTATTATACTTACTGTGTTATTAGTTGATGGTATACGATATGCTCCTTCAACATATCGAAGACACGCTTATTATACTTACTGTGTTATTAGTTGATGGTATATGATATGCTCCTTCAACATATCGAAGACACGCTTATTATACTTACTGTGTTATTAGTTGATGGTATACGATATGCTCCTTCAACATATCGAAGACACGCTTATTATACTTACTGTGTTATTAGTTGATGGTATACGATATGCTCCTTCAACATATCGAAGACACGCTTATTATACTTACTGTGTTATTAGTTGATGGTATACGATATGCTCCTTCAACATATCGAAGACACGCTTATTATACTTACTGTGTTATTAGTTGATGGTATATGATATGCTCCTTCAACATATCGAAGACACGCTTATTATACTTACTGTGTTATTAGTTGATGGTATACGATATGCTCCTTCAACATATCGAAGACACGCTTATTATACTTACTGTGATATTAGTTGATGGTATACGATATGCTCCTTCAACATATCGAAGACACGCTTATTATACTTACTGTGTTATTAGTTGATGGTATACGATATGCTCCTTCAACATATCGAAGACACGCTTATTATACTTACTGTGTTATTAGTTGATGGTATACGATATGCTCCTTCAACATATCGAAGACACGCTTATTATACTTACTGTGTTATTAGTTGATGGTATACGATATGCTCCTTCAACATATCGAAGACACGCTTATTATACTTACTGTGTTATTAGTTGATGGTATATGATATGCTCCTTCAACATATCGAAGACACGCTTATTATACTTACTGTGTTATTAGTTGATGGTATATGATATGCTCCTTCAACATATCGAAGACACGCTTATTATACTTACTGTGTTATTAGTTGATGGTATACGATATGCTCCTTCAACATATCGAAGACACGCTTATTATACTTACTGTGTTATTAGTTGATGGTATACGATATGCTCCTTCAACATATCGAAGACACGCTTATTATACTTACTGTGTTATTAGTTGATGGTATACGATATGCTCCTTCAACATATCGAAGACACGCTTATTATACTTACTGTGTTATTAGTTGATGGTATACGATATGCTCCTTCAACATATCGAAGACACGCTTATTATACTTACTGTGTTATTAGTTGATGGTATACGATATGCTCCTTCAACATATCGAAGACACGCTTATTATACTTACTGTGTTATTAGTTGATGGTATACGATATGCTCCTTCAACATATCGAAGACACGCTTATTATACTTACTGTGTTATTAGTTGATGGTATACGATATGCTCCTTCAACATATCGAAGACACGCTTATTATACTTACTGTGTTATTAGTTGATGGTATACGATATGCTCCTTCAACATATCGAAGACACGCTTATTATACTTACTGTGTTATTAGTTGATGGTATATGATATGCTCCTTCAACATATCGAAGACACGCTTATTATACTTACTGTGTTATTAGTTGATGGTATACGATATGCTCCTTCAACATATCGAAGACACGCTTATTATACTTACTGTGTTATTAGTTGATGGTATACGATATGCTCCTTCAACATATCGAAGACACGCTTATTATACTTACTGTGTTATTAGTTGATGGTATACGATATGCTCCTTCAACATATCGAAGACACGCTTATTATACTTACTGTGTTATTAGTTGATGGTATACGATATGCTCCTTCAACATATCGAAGACACGCTTATTATACTTACTGTGTTATTAGTTGATGGTATACGATATGCTCCTTCAACATATCGAAGACACGCTTATTATACTTACTGTGTTATTAGTTGATGGTATACGATATGCTCCTTCAACATATCGAAGACACGCTTATTATACTTACTGTGTTATTAGTTGATGGTATACGATATGCTCCTTCAACATATCGAAGACACGCTTATTATACTTACTGTGTTATTAGTTGATGGTATACGATATGCTCCTTCAACATATCGAAGACACGCTTATTATACTTACTGTGTTATTAGTTGATGGTATACGATATGCTCCTTCAACATATCGAAGACACGCTTATTATACTTACTGTGTTATTAGTTGATGGTATACGATATGCTCCTTCAACATATCGAAGACACGCTTATTATACTTACTGTGTTATTAGTTGATGGTATATGATATGCTCCTTCAACATATCGAAGACACGCTTATTATACTTACTGTGTTATTAGTTGATGGTATACGATATGCTCCTTCAACATATCGAAGACACGCTTATTATACTTACTGTGTTATTAGTTGATGGTATACGATATGCTCCTTCAACATATCGAAGACACGCTTATTATACTTACTGTGTTATTAGTTGATGGTATACGATATGCTCCTTCAACATATCGAAGACACGCTTATTATACTTACTGTGTTATTAGTTGATGGTATACGATATGCTCCTTCAACATATCGAAGACACGCTTATTATACTTACTGTGTTATTAGTTGATGGTATACGATATGCTCCTTCAACATATCGAAGACACGCTTATTATACTTACTGTGTTATTAGTTGATGGTATACGATATGCTCCTTCAACATATCGAAGACACGCTTATTATACTTACTGTGTTATTAGTTGATGGTATACGATATGCTCCTTCAACATATCGAAGACACGCTTATTATACTTACTGTGTTATTAGTTGATGGTATACGATATGCTCCTTCAACATATCGAAGACACGCTTATTATACTTACTGTGTTATTAGTTGATGGTATATGATATGCTCCTTCAACATATCGAAGACACGCTTATTATACTTACTGTGTTATTAGTTGATGGTATATGATATGCTCCTTCAACATATCGAAGACACGCTTATTATACTTACTGTGTTATTAGTTGATGGTATATGATATGCTCCTTCAACATATCGAAGACACGCTTATTATACTTACTGTGTTATTAGTTGATGGTATATGATATGCTCCTTCAACATATCGAAGACACGCTTATTATACTTACTGTGTTATTAGTTGATGGTATATGATATGCTCCTTCAACATATCGAAGACACGCTTATTATACTTACTGTGTTATTAGTTGATGGTATATGATATGCTCCTTCAACATATCGAAGACACGCTTATTATACTTACTGTGTTATTAGTTGATGGTATATGATATGCTCCTTCAACATATCGAAGACACGCTTATTATACTTACTGTGTTATTAGTTGATGGTATACGATATGCTCCTTCAACATATCGAAGACACGCTTATTATACTTACTGTGTTATTAGTTGATGGTATACGATATGCTCCTTCAACATATCGAAGACACGCTTATTATACTTACTGTGATATTAGTTGATGGTATACGATATGCTCCTTCAACATATCGAAGACACGCTTATTATACTTACTGTGTTATTAGTTGATGGTATACGATATGCTCCTTCAACATATCGAAGACACGCTTATTATACTTACTGTGATATTAGTTGATGGTATACGATATGCTCCTTCAACATATCGAAGACACGCTTATTATACTTACTGTGTTATTAGTTGATGGTATACGATATGCTCCTTCAACATATCGAAGACACGCTTATTATACTTACTGTGTTATTAGTTGATGGTATACGATATGCTCCTTCAACATATCGAAGACACGCTTATTATACTTACTGTGTTATTAGTTGATGGTATACGATATGCTCCTTCAACATATCGAAGACACGCTTATTATACTTACTGTGTTATTAGTTGATGGTATATGATATGCTCCTTCAACATATCGAAGACACGCTTATTATACTTACTGTGTTATTAGTTGATGGTATATGATATGCTCCTTCAACATATCGAAGACACGCTTATTATACTTACTGTGTTATTAGTTGATGGTATACGATATGCTCCTTCAACATATCGAAGACACGCTTATTATACTTACTGTGTTATTAGTTGATGGTATACGATATGCTCCTTCAACATATCGAAGACACGCTTATTATACTTACTGTGTTATTAGTTGATGGTATACGATATGCTCCTTCAACATATCGAAGACACGCTTATTATACTTACTGTGTTATTAGTTGATGGTATACGATATGCTCCTTCAACATATCGAAGACACGCTTATTATACTTACTGTGTTATTAGTTGATGGTATACGATATGCTCCTTCAACATATCGAAGACACGCTTATTATACTTACTGTGTTATTAGTTGATGGTATACGATATGCTCCTTCAACATATCGAAGACACGCTTATTATACTTACTGTGTTATTAGTTGATGGTATACGATATGCTCCTTCAACATATCGAAGACACGCTTATTATACTTACTGTGTTATTAGTTGATGGTATACGATATGCTCCTTCAACATATCGAAGACACGCTTATTATACTTACTGTGTTATTAGTTGATGGTATACGATATGCTCCTTCAACATATCGAAGACACGCTTATTATACTTACTGTGTTATTAGTTGATGGTATACGATATGCTCCTTCAACATATCGAAGACACGCTTATTATACTTACTGTGTTATTAGTTGATGGTATACGATATGCTCCTTCAACATATCGAAGACACGCTTATTATACTTACTGTGTTATTAGTTGATGGTATACGATATGCTCCTTCAACATATCGAAGACACGCTTATTATACTTACTGTGTTATTAGTTGATGGTATACGATATGCTCCTTCAACATATCGAAGACACGCTTATTATACTTACTGTGTTATTAGTTGATGGTATACGATATGCTCCTTCAACATATCGAAGACACGCTTATTATACTTACTGTGTTATTAGTTGATGGTATATGATATGCTCCTTCAACATATCGAAGACACGCTTATTTTCTTCATCTGAGTATAAGATCATTTTCAACTTCCCCTCGCCGACATTGGTCTCAGGTTTTGGAAAATGCTCGAGGTCATATATAAGGATCTTCAAATGCCCCCAAAGGTGGAAAACCATGATGGTCATCAGATAGTCCACCGTGGTTACGGCACAAGTACAGTTGATAGATATGAAAGTGTTAAAGATAAATACGACTATGTATCCGGGATAGTGGTGATAGCAGTCGAAGGGCAGGCTGTAGTACACGGAGTGCTCGAAGGTGAGGTTCTGAGGCCTACTCTCTTTGAACGCACCCGCTACGATGTTGTTATAAAGTGGTATCAAATTGAACATAATGAACCCTACTATGGACACGGATATTAGGTTCATTGCGAAAAAGTGGCATAACTTGTGGACTTGGAGGTGTACCTGAAACATTTTATAATATTATAAGTAAATAGTTGACCCGCGTTCTCGAGGGAACTTTTGAATGTTCAAAAATCCTTTCTTAGCAGATAACTATTTCCTATTAGGAATCTTCCTGCCTTTCAACAATACTACGGATTTTGATCACAATTTCATGAATCTATGGAACGGAATCTTTGAACGTGGTTTTCACACCTTTCCAAACGACGGACTAACATACTTCTTACATTTTTTGGTACGAGTATGTCGTTGAAAAGCAAAAAACATCTGCTAGAAAACTTTGTAAGAGTTGCGCTGCACTTATGGTAGGGGAGGCAATGATGCTAAATTTGTAGTTACTCGAGCGTCTTTGGGACCTACTGGAATTTGAAGATTAGGTGGAATAAAGAAAAAAAGGTTATGTGATATTTTCCCATTCAGCGGTGGGGGGAGCGCCTACAGGGTTTCAAAAATGTAAAAAAAAACAGTCACCAAGAAATACTCGAGCGCGTCAGATATTAATAGGGTAGTCGCGCCACGTCTGTCTGATAACGGAAAAATAATAATCTGCCGTTTTGCGTGGTGGGGGTGGCCGTACGAAGGGGTTGAAATTATTTTAAAAAAAAATTTACTCGAGCGCGTCAGACATTGATAAGGGATGTTAAGTGAACCCTCCAGTAGCTCCTATTTTAAAGACTGACGATTTGGACGCGACCATCAGTCAGGGACGATTTTTGAAAATGCAAAAAAAAATCGTGACCTTGATTTACTCGAGCGCGTCAGATTTTTATATAGGCGGTTCTTCTTGATGGCCTTGTTGTACTGACCCATAATCTGACAATTATTTTGAGGGATTTCCTTAATCTGACGGTTTGAAAAAAAAACATATAAAAAATATCGAAATCTCGAAAATGGTTCAAGATATCGAAAAAATTTTTGTACAAAAGTTGTAGAGAATTTTATCTTCTACAATATTTATTATGAATACATATACCAAAAAAACCATAGGAAACGAGATATTTGCAATAAATGTTTTTTTGACCTTTGACCTTGAAAAATCAGTAGTCGCGGGCACCCTATGATAAGTAGCTTTTGAGACAAGTTTTAGGGTGTCAAAATAAAGGTTTATACAAGATAATAGCTGACTATCTCTCATTCTGAGGTGAAACTCATAATATTCCTGGACTATACACTTAATAATGATTTTAGCTACTTCGACTTGTGCAAATCGGCAGATTAAGATATTTCCGTGATTCGTGACTAATTTCCTTCAAAATAAAAAAAAAACTAATCGCGCTCGAGAAAATCCAGGTGACGTTTTTTTTTTGCAACTTTGCGAGTCTCCAATTTTCTTTCGTCACGCCCAAATTGTCAGATTATTGAAATGTACACTATTTTGCATGTAACTAACTTACCTTACCTTAATCTGACGCGCTCGAGTATTTCAAACCATCGATTTTTTTTTACTAATCTGACGGGCTACCCTAGGCGTTCGACACTACATAGAGGGCTCAGATTTGGTGAGAATACTTCACAAGGTGCAAGGTTGCCCCCCTTATGTTAATCTGCCGCGCTCGAGTAAATCCCGAAATCCCCTATTCGCCTCCCCTACCATTAGCTGGACAACTGCTACTGAATAGATCTTCGATTCAAGAGCTACGTTCTGTAAGTAGATTTTAGTCAGTAGGTATCCTTCCTTAGGACACTATTAAGTTTACGAATAGAAAAGCTAAAATTACCTGTTTGGCGTATTCAGATTTAGCCTCATGATTAAATAAATGAATTTTCTTGACAAAATAACTTGTAGTTTTGAAATAATTTGGAAAAAAGAAGATTGCTATCCTTGTCTGAAAAAAAACAGCACAAATTGAGTCTTAACTACTGCATGATATACTTTCTAGGGTATTTGACTACAATCAAAATATAGATAAAACATGTACTAAACCAATTTAGCTATAATAATTCAAAAAATATGTATGAAGTTAAATGATTACGTATATTCAATTAGATATATATGAGATAAGCAAGTTGCAAAATGATTACGGTATAATGAACAAATTTAGATACTTTTCTAAAACCTGTCAAATACCCTATTCAAGAGGCAATTTAATTTTTGACCAAATTCAAAATAAGGATGAAAGTGTTACTAAGTACTAACTGCAGCTATAGTAGTCAACAGTGTTGTGATGTATGAATGTCCCAGGTCGAACAAGCCCAGTTCACCCATATTACTTTTATAATAAGGATGAAAGTGTTACTAAGTACTAACTGCAGCTATAGTAGTCAACAGTGTTGTGATGTATGAATGTCCCAGCTCGAACAAGCCCAGTTCACCCATATTACTTTTATAATAAGGATGAAAGTGTTACTAAGTACTAACTGCAGCTATAGTAGTCAACAGTGTTGTGATGTATGAATGTCCCAGGTCGAACAAGCCCAGTTCACCCATATTACTTTTATAATAAGGATGAAAGTGTTACTAAGTACTAACTGCAGCTATAGTAGTCAACAGTGTTGTGATGTATGAATGTCCCAGCTTGAACAAGCCCAGTTCACCCATATTACTTTTATAATAAGGATGAAAGTGTTACTAAGTACTAACTGCAGCTATAGTAGTCAACAGTGTTGTGATGTATGAATGTCCCAGCTCGAACAAGCCCAGTTCACCCATATTACTTTTATAATAAGGATGAAAGTGTTACTAAGTACTAACTGCAGCTATAGTAGTCAACAGTGTTGTGATGTATGAATGTCCCAGGTCGAACAAGCCCAGTTCACCCATATTACTTTTATAATAAGGATGAAAGTGTTACTAAGTACTAACTGCAGCTATAGTAGTCAACAGTGTTGTGATGTATGAATGTCCCAGCTCGAACAAGCCCAGTTCACCCATATTACTTTTATAATAAGGATGAAAGTGTTACTAAGTACTAACTGCAGCTATAGTAGTCAACAGTGTTGTGATGTATGAATGTCCCAGGTCGAACAAGCCCAGTTCACCCATATTACTTTTATAATAAGGATGAAAGTGTTACTAAGTACTAACTGCAGCTATAGTAGTCAACAGTGTTGTGATGTATGAATGTCCCAGCTCGAACAAGCCCAGTTCACCCATATTACTTTTATAATAAGGATGAAAGTGTTACTAAGTACTAACTGCAGCTATAGTAGTCAACAGTGTTGTGATGTATGAATGTCCCAGGTCGAACAAGCCCAGTTCACCCATATTACTTTTATAATAAGGATGAAAGTGTTACTAAGTACTAACTGCAGCTATAGTAGTCAACAGTGTTGTGATGTATGAATGTCCCAGGTCGAACAAGCCCAGTTCACCCATATTACTTTTATAATAAGGATGAAAGTGTTACTAAGTACTAACTGCAGCTATAGTAGTCAACAGTGTTGTGATGTATGAATTTCCCAGGTCGAACAAGCCCAGTTCACCCATATTACTTTTATAATAAGGATGAAAGTGTTACTAAGTACTAACTGCAGCTATAGTAGTCAACAGTGTTGTGATGTATGAATGTCCCAGCTCGAACAAGCCCAGTTCACCCATATTACTTTTATAATAAGGATGAAAGTGTTACTAAGTACTAACTGCAGCTATAGTAGTCAACAGTGTTGTGATGTATGAATGTCCCAGGTCGAACAAGCCCAGTTCACCCATATTACTTTTCAGATATATTATTTCGGACGGAATGATGACAATTTGTGCGGCGAATGCAAACAACGTGCGTACGAAGTACCACTTGGGTCGCTCTTCACCGAACTCCTTCCGCGGCCATGCACCCAACGCAGATAATATATTCTTCATTATATTCATGTAAATCAACTCTTGAGCATTGCTCACCTTCCTGTAACATCATTCAGTGTATTATATTTGTTAGAAATAATTTACAATCTACACAGAAACTTTCACAGAAAGCTACACTCTCCCCTTTTTGATTTCTTTCGGAAAAAACTCTATGGCTGTTGGACCCCAGAAACTGCATCTTAATTTTTGTTTAATCTTAATAAATAATTCTTCTGTGCGTGTTTTTCACTGAACTCCTCCTAAACGGCTGGACCAATTTTAAAGAACTATTTTGTGTGTTCTATGTTTATTTTTATTTTCGGGGCAGGACACCGACTGTCTTTTTGTTTATTCGACGATGGCGAGCACGTATAGAATATTTTTGAAGGCGAAATAAATAACGCAAATAGTCGTGGGTTTCATTTCCGCCCAGTTCAGACATTTGTGTTTGTCCTGATTCTTGGTGTATTTATCTATTAAGTATGTCAATATTTTCAAAAATAACCCAGGAGATGAGGAGATAGGCTATCTATCATTTTTTTTTAAATTCTGGATAAGCTTGTGTTTGACTACAATCTCACCGGTAAGTGATAATGTGGCCAAAGGTGGTAAGCACACAAGGCCTAGATGGGAACTGGCTCTCAAGTGCAGCTGTCAAACACACCGATAGGTGCTTGGCGACAGATTTAAATGTTATTTTAATAAATTGCGGTCTGTTCTGTTTCTAAGAACTAATTCTTCATATTTTGGAGAGAGTTTTTTTTATATTCATACTTTATTAGATAGCTAGATAGGTGAGGAAGTTTTGGTACATTTTGTACACTTCTAACTCCATAACTTTTTTTTTATTGGCATTTTAATCTTTGAGAAAACAGGGAAATAATTCAAAGTGACACGATTTAAAAGATATTGTGTCGAAGCCGTTGCAAAATTTCATAATTTTATTGATTTACAAAAAGTATTTACATGTTGTCTGAGTACCAGAAACAAAAAAAGTTAAAAATGTTACGTACTTTTTTTTAAAATTAATTTTGAAGTTGTAATTCGGGATTTTTTCGAGAAAATACTAAATTCCCAAATATCTCAGTAACGGTCAACATTTGTATTATGCAATCTAGGGTTCATTTGGTAGCTTACAGTGTATACTATCACGCCCTTAAAGGAATGAATCGAATAACCAGTAACCCTGTATATATGAGTGTATCTGGTTGTCCATAGCACAAGCTCTGCTTAGTTTGGTTGTGATCAGACGGCCGCGGCCGTGAAGTGGTGAAGTGGTGGGTGTGTGAAGAATGGCTCTAGCTAGTATCACTATAAATATATATAAAGTGTCATATCTTACGTGAGCTCAGCTCCGTCGCTGAACAAATACATAATGTGATGCTTGTACTGTATGTATGTATGTATGTATGTATCGACTGTTAAATAACTGCACTGAACAACCACAAGGGCCGCGGCGTCTATTTATTATAATATTATATATAAAGTGTCATATCTTACGTGAGCTCAGCTCCGTCGCTGAACAAATACATAATGTGATGCTTGTACTGTATGTATGTATGTATGTATGTATGTATGTATCGACTGTTAAATAACTGCACTGAACAACCACAAGGGCCGCGGCGTCTATTTATTATAATATTATATATAAAGTGTCATATCTTACGTGAGCTCAGCTCCGTCGCTGAACAAATACATAATGTGATGCTTGTACTGTATGTATGTATGTATGTATGTATCGACTGTTAAATAACTGCACTGAACAACCACAAGGGCCGCGGCGTCTATTTATTATAATATTATATATAAAGTGTCATATCTTACGTGAGCTCAGCTCCGTCGCTGAACAAATACATAATGTGATGCTTGTACTGTATGTATGTATGTATGTATGTATCGACTGTTAAATAACTGCACTGAACAACCACAAGGGCCGCGGCGTCTATTTATTATAATATTATATATAAAGTGTCATATCTTACGTGAGCTCAGCTCCGTCGCTGAACAAATACATAATGTGATGCTTGTACTGTATGTATGTATGTATGTATGTATCGACTGTTAAATAACTGCACTGAACAACCACAAGGGCCGCGGCGTCTATTTATTATAATATTATATATAAAGTGTCATATCTTACGTGAGCTCAGCTCCGTCGCTGAACAAATACATAATGTGATGCTTGTACTGTATGTATGTATGTATGTATGTATCGACTGTTAAATAACTGCACTGAACAACCACAAGGGCCGCGGCGTCTATTTATTATAATATTATATATAAAGTGTCATATCTTACGTGAGCTCAGCTCCGTCGCTGAACAAATACATAATGTGATGCTTGTACTGTATGTATGTATGTATGTATGTATCGACTGTTAAATAACTGCACTGAACAACCACAAGGGCCGCGGCGTCTATTTATTATAATATTATATATAAAGTGTCATATCTTACGTGAGCTCAGCTCCGTCGCTGAACAAATACATAATGTGATGCTTGTACTGTATGTATGTATGTATGTATGTATCGACTGTTAAATAACTGCACTGAACAACCACAAGGGCCGCGGCGTCTATTTATTATAATATTATATATAAAGTGTCATATCTTACGTGAGCTCAGCTCCGTCGCTGAACAAATACATAATGTGATGCTTGTACTGTATGTATGTATGTATGTATGTATCGACTGTTAAATAACTGCACTGAACAACCACAAGGGCCGCGGCGTCTATTTATTATAATATTATATATAAAGTGTCATATCTTACGTGAGCTCAGCTCCGTCGCTGAACAAATACATAATGTGATGCTTGTACTGTATGTATGTATGTATGTATGTATCGACTGTTAAATAACTGCACTGAACAACCACAAGGGCCGCGGCGTCTATTTATTATAATATTATATATAAAGTGTCATATCTTACGTGAGCTCAGCTCCGTCGCTGAACAAATACATAATGTGATGCTTGTACTGTATGTATGTATGTATGTATGTATCGACTGTTAAATAACTGCACTGAACAACCACAAGGGCCGCGGCGTCTATTTATTATAATATTATATATAAAGTGTCATATCTTACGTGAGCTCAGCTCCGTCGCTGAACAAATACATAATGTGATGCTTGTACTGTATGTATGTATGTATGTATGTATCGACTGTTAAATAACTGCACTGAACAACCACAAGGGCCGCGGCGTCTATTTATTATAATATTATATATAAAGTGTCATATCTTACGTGAGCTCAGCTCCGTCGCTGAACAAATACATAATGTGATGCTTGTACTGTATGTATGTATGTATGTATGTATCGACTGTTAAATAACTGCACTGAACAACCACAAGGGCCGCGGCGTCTATTTATTATAATATTATATATAAAGTGTCATATCTTACGTGAGCTCAGCTCCGTCGCTGAACAAATACATAATGTGATGCTTGTACTGTATGTATGTATGTATGTATCGACTGTTAAATAACTGCACTGAACAACCACAAGGGCCGCGGCGTCTATTTATTATAATATTATATATAAAGTGTCATATCTTACGTGAGCTCAGCTCCGTCGCTGAACAAATACATAATGTGATGCTTGTACTGTATGTATGTATGTATGTATGTATCGACTGTTAAATAACTGCACTGAACAACCACAAGGGCCGCGGCGTCTATTTATTATAATATTATATATAAAGTGTCATATCTTACGTGAGCTCAGCTCCGTCGCTGAACAAATACATAATGTGATGCTTGTACTGTATGTATGTATGTATGTATGTATCGACTGTTAAATAACTGCACTGAACAACCACAAGGGCCGCGGCGTCTATTTATTATAATATTATATATAAAGTGTCATATCTTACGTGAGCTCAGCTCCGTCGCTGAACAAATACATAATGTGATGCTTGTACTGTATGTATGTATGTATGTATGTATCGACTGTTAAATAACTGCACTGAACAACCACAAGGGCCGCGGCGTCTATTTATTATAATATTATATATAAAGTGTCATATCTTACGTGAGCTCAGCTCCGTCGCTGAACAAATACATAATGTGATGCTTGTACTGTATGTATGTATGTATGTATGTATCGACTGTTAAATAACTGCACTGAACAACCACAAGGGCCGCGGCGTCTATTTATTATAATATTATATATAAAGTGTCATATCTTACGTGAGCTCAGCTCCGTCGCTGAACAAATACATAATGTGATGCTTGTACTGTATGTATGTATGTATGTATGTATCGACTGTTAAATAACTGCACTGAACAACCACAAGGGCCGCGGCGTCTATTTATTATAATATTATATATAAAGTGTCATATCTTACGTGAGCTCAGCTCCGTCGCTGAACAAATACATAATGTGATGCTTGTACTGTATGTATGTATGTATGTATGTATGTATCGACTGTTAAATAACTGCACTGAACAACCACAAGGGCCGCGGCGTCTATTTATTATAATATTATATATAAAGTGTCATATCTTACGTGAGCTCAGCTCCGTCGCTGAACAAATACATAATGTGATGCTTGTACTGTATGTATGTATGTATGTATGTATCGACTGTTAAATAACTGCACTGAACAACCACAAGGGCCGCGGCGTCTATTTATTATAATATTATATATAAAGTGTCATATCTTACGTGAGCTCAGCTCCGTCGCTGAACAAATACATAATGTGATGCTTGTACTGTATGTATGTATGTATGTATGTATCGACTGTTAAATAACTGCACTGAACAACCACAAGGGCCGCGGCGTCTATTTATTATAATATTATATATAAAGTGTCATATCTTACGTGAGCTCAGCTCCGTCGCTGAACAAATACATAATGTGATGCTTGTACTGTATGTATGTATGTATGTATGTATCGACTGTTAAATAACTGCACTGAACAACCACAAGGGCCGCGGCGTCTATTTATTATAATATTATATATAAAGTGTCATATCTTACGTGAGCTCAGCTCCGTCGCTGAACAAATACATAATGTGATGCTTGTACTGTATGTATGTATGTATGTATGTATGTATCGACTGTTAAATAACTGCACTGAACAACCACAAGGGCCGCGGCGTCTATTTATTATAATATTATATATAAAGTGTCATATCTTACGTGAGCTCAGCTCCGTCGCTGAACAAATACATAATGTGATGCTTGTACTGTATGTATGTATGTATGTATGTATGTATCGACTGTTAAATAACTGCACTGAACAACCACAAGGGCCGCGGCGTCTATTTATTATAATATTATATATAAAGTGTCATATCTTACGTGAGCTCAGCTCCGTCGCTGAACAAATACATAATGTGATGCTTGTACTGTATGTATGTATGTATGTATGTATCGACTGTTAAATAACTGCACTGAACAACCACAAGGGCCGCGGCGTCTATTTATTATAATATTATATATAAAGTGTCATATCTTACGTGAGCTCAGCTCCGTCGCTGAACAAATACATAATGTGATGCTTGTACTGTATGTATGTATGTATGTATGTATGTATCGACTGTTAAATAACTGCACTGAACAACCACAAGGGCCGCGGCGTCTATTTATTATAATATTATATATAAAGTGTCATATCTTACGTGAGCTCAGCTCCGTCGCTGAACAAATACATAATGTGATGCTTGTACTGTATGTATGTATGTATGTATGTATCGACTGTTAAATAACTGCACTGAACAACCACAAGGGCCGCGGCGTCTATTTATTATAATATTATATATAAAGTGTCATATCTTACGTGAGCTCAGCTCCGTCGCTGAACAAATACATAATGTGATGCTTGTACTGTATGTATGTATGTATCGACTGTTAAATAACTGCACTGAACAACCACAAGGGCCGCGGCGTCTATTTATTATAATATTATATATAAAGTGTCATATCTTACGTGAGCTCAGCTCCGTCGCTGAACAAATACATAATGTGATGCTTGTACTGTATGTATGTATGTATGTATGTATCGACTGTTAAATAACTGCACTGAACAACCACAAGGGCCGCGGCGTCTATTTATTATAATATTATATATAAAGTGTCATATCTTACGTGAGCTCAGCTCCGTCGCTGAACAAATACATAATGTGATGCTTGTACTGTATGTATGTATGTATGTATGTATCGACTGTTAAATAACTGCACTGAACAACCACAAGGGCCGCGGCGTCTATTTATTATAATATTATATATAAAGTGTCATATCTTACGTGAGCTCAGCTCCGTCGCTGAACAAATACATAATGTGATGCTTGTACTGTATGTATGTATGTATGTATGTATGTATCGACTGTTAAATAACTGCACTGAACAACCACAAGGGCCGCGGCGTCTATTTATTATAATATTATATATAAAGTGTCATATCTTACGTGAGCTCAGCTCCGTCGCTGAACAAATACATAATGTGATGCTTGTACTGTATGTATGTATGTATGTATCGACTGTTAAATAACTGCACTGAACAACCACAAGGGCCGCGGCGTCTATTTATTATAATATTATATATAAAGTGTCATATCTTACGTGAGCTCAGCTCCGTCGCTGAACAAATACATAATGTGATGCTTGTACTGTATGTATGTATGTATGTATGTATGTATCGACTGTTAAATAACTGCACTGAACAACCACAAGGGCCGCGGCGTCTATTTATTATAATATTATATATAAAGTGTCATATCTTACGTGAGCTCAGCTCCGTCGCTGAACAAATACATAATGTGATGCTTGTACTGTATGTATGTATGTATGTATCGACTGTTAAATAACTGCACTGAACAACCACAAGGGCCGCGGCGTCTATTTATTATAATATTATATATAAAGTGTCATATCTTACGTGAGCTCAGCTCCGTCGCTGAACAAATACATAATGTGATGCTTGTACTGTATGTATGTATGTATGTATGTATCGACTGTTAAATAACTGCACTGAACAACCACAAGGGCCGCGGCGTCTATTTATTATAATATTATATATAAAGTGTCATATCTTACGTGAGCTCAGCTCCGTCGCTGAACAAATACATAATGTGATGCTTGTACTGTATGTATGTATGTATGTATGTATGTATGTATCGACTGTTAAATAACTGCACTGAACAACCACAAGGGCCGCGGCGTCTATTTATTATAATATTATATATAAAGTGTCATATCTTACGTGAGCTCAGCTCCGTCGCTGAACAAATACATAATGTGATGCTTGTACTGTATGTATGTATGTATGTATGTATCGACTGTTAAATAACTGCACTGAACAACCACAAGGGCCGCGGCGTCTATTTATTATAATATTATATATAAAGTGTCATATCTTACGTGAGCTCAGCTCCGTCGCTGAACAAATACATAATGTGATGCTTGTACTGTATGTATGTATGTATGTATCGACTGTTAAATAACTGCACTGAACAACCACAAGGGCCGCGGCGTCTATTTATTATAATATTATATATAAAGTGTCATATCTTACGTGAGCTCAGCTCCGTCGCTGAACAAATACATAATGCGATGCTTGTACTGTATGTATGTATGTATCGACTGTTAAATAACTGCACTGAACAACCACAAGGGCCGCGGCGTCTATTTATTATAATATTATATATAAAGTGTCATATCTTACGTGAGCTCAGCTCCGTCGCTGAACAAATACATAATGTGATGCTTGTACTGTATGTATGTATGTATGTATGTATCGACTGTTAAATAACTGCACTGAACAACCACAAGGGCCGCGGCGTCTATTTATTATAATATTATATATAAAGTGTCATATCTTACGTGAGCTCAGCTCCGTCGCTGAACAAATACATAATGTGATGCTTGTACTGTATGTATGTATGTATGTATGTATGTATCGACTGTTAAATAACTGCACTGAACAACCACAAGGGCCGCGGCGTCTATTTATTATAATATTATATATAAAGTGTCATATCTTACGTGAGCTCAGCTCCGTCGCTGAACAAATACATAATGTGATGCTTGTACTGTATGTATGTATGTATGTATGTATCGACTGTTAAATAACTGCACTGAACAACCACAAGGGCCGCGGCGTCTATTTATTATAATATTATATATAAAGTGTCATATCTTACGTGAGCTCAGCTCCGTCGCTGAACAAATACATAATGTGATGCTTGTACTGTATGTATGTATGTATGTATGTATCGACTGTTAAATAACTGCACTGAACAACCACAAGGGCCGCGGCGTCTATTTATTATAATATTATATATAAAGTGTCATATCTTACGTGAGCTCAGCTCCGTCGCTGAACAAATACATAATGTGATGCTTGTACTGTATGTATGTATGTATGTATGTATCGACTGTTAAATAACTGCACTGAACAACCACAAGGGCCGCGGCGTCTATTTATTATAATATTATATATAAAGTGTCATATCTTACGTGAGCTCAGCTCCGTCGCTGAACAAATACATAATGTGATGCTTGTACTGTATGTATGTATGTATGTATGTATCGACTGTTAAATAACTGCACTGAACAACCACAAGGGCCGCGGCGTCTATTTATTATAATATTATATATAAAGTGTCATATCTTACGTGAGCTCAGCTCCGTCGCTGAACAAATACATAATGTGATGCTTGTACTGTATGTATGTATGTATGTATGTATCGACTGTTAAATAACTGCACTGAACAACCACAAGGGCCGCGGCGTCTATTTATTCTAATATTATATATAAAGTGTCATATCTTACGTGAGCTCAGCTCCGTCGCTGAACAAATACATAATGTGATGCTTGTACTGTATGTATGTATGTATGTATGTATGTATCGACTGTTAAATAACTGCACTGAACAACCACAAGGGCCGCGGCGTCTATTTATTATAATATTATATATAAAGTGTCATATCTTACGTGAGCTCAGCTCCGTCGCTGAACAAATACATAATGTGATGCTTGTACTGTATGTATGTATGTATGTATGTATCGACTGTTAAATAACTGCACTGAACAACCACAAGGGCCGCGGCGTCTATTTATTCTAATATTATATATAAAGTGTCATATCTTACGTGAGCTCAGCTCCGTCGCTGAACAAATACATAATGTGATGCTTGTACTGTATGTATGTATGTATGTATGTATCGACTGTTAAATAACTGCACTGAACAACCACAAGGGCCGCGGCGTCTATTTATTCTAATATTATATATAAAGTGTCATATCTTACGTGAGCTCAGCTCCGTCGCTGAACAAATACATAATGTGATGCTTGTACTGTATGTATGTATGTATGTATGTATGTATCGACTGTTAAATAACTGCACTGAACAACCACAAGGGCCGCGGCGTCTATTTATTATAATATTATATATAAAGTGTCATATCTTACGTGAGCTCAGCTCCGTCGCTGAACAAATACATAATGTGATGCTTGTACTGTATGTATGTATGTATGTATGTATCGACTGTTAAATAACTGCACTGAACAACCACAAGGGCCGCGGCGTCTATTTATTCTAATATTATATATAAAGTGTCATATCTTACGTGAGCTCAGCTCCGTCGCTGAACAAATACATAATGTGATGCTTGTACTGTATGTATGTATGTATGTATGTATGTATCGACTGTTAAATAACTGCACTGAACAACCACAAGGGCCGCGGCGTCTATTTATTCTAATATTCCAAGAAATATAATACCTGTAATTAGTAATGCGAACACCTGCCTATTAATTTAGCATTGATTTATATGTGATCAAAGAAATGTCGTAGTCAGTTGAAGGTAGGGTAGCAGCAGGCAGTAGGGTGTCAAGTTATTCACAAAATATTTTTTATTAGTTTTATTTACATTTTTTTATTTGAATTGTACTATTATAATAATATGCAGTTGAGGGGAGAAGTGGGGACGGGATGACTTGGACTCAGTCTGATGATCTGCAAAGGAAGGTATAAATATACCTTCAGTATACATATAGTATACATGTAGTATACATATAGTATACATATAGTATACATGTAGTATACATATAGTATACATGTAGTATACATATAGTATACATATAGTATACATATAGTATACATGTAGTATACATATAGTATACATGTAGTATACATATAGTATACATATAGTATACATGTAGTATACATATAGTATACATGTAGTATACATATAGTATACATATAGTATACATGTAGTATACATATAGTATACATGTAGTATACATATAGTATACATATAGTATACATATAGTATACATGTAGTATACATATAGTATACATATAGTATACATATAGTATACATATAGTATACATGTAGTATACATATAGTATACATGTAGTATACATGTAGTATACATGTAGTATACATGTAGTATACATATAGTATACATATAGTATACATATAGTATACATGTAGTATACATATAGTATACATATAGTATACATGTAGTATAAAGAAAGTAGTATAAAAGAAAGTCACGTGTGAGTTATTTTATTACGGAAGTGGAACTATGAAACAAGCGGGTTATTTATTTACTATAATTGTTGTGTGTGAGTCATCAAAAAAAGCAAAAAGCTCCCAAATATATGTTTTAATGGATAAATACTTATTTTTTCTTACTTTATATAAATCATGTTGGCAGCCCTAGTTGAAGGGTTGATCGGAGGTATATACATATAGACTAGGTATTAGCTTTGACACTAATAGCTGTGCCAATCGGAATGTTTGATGGAATCAATCCGGTTAGTTAATGTACCTACCTACCTACCTACCTACGAGTACAAATGCTTAAAACGAAAAAAAGTTATTGTATGTGGAGATCTTAATATTACATGTTAGAAAATAATAAAACCACTGAGACTTTCAAAAACATAATTAAAAACTACAATCTAAAGGTATCGATTAACGAAGTAACTAGACCGGCCAGTGGCACTTGTCTCGATAATATCATACACAATGTTCGTGGTTCTACGTATGAATTACTTGAATTAGTTCTATCTGATCATTTGGCACAATATTTTAAATGCCCTGTAAAAGAATTTTATCATATTAAATATTGGTATTCATTCCGGCGAGATTACAGTAGAGAAAACATGTCAAAATTTAAGGAAAATTTAAATATGTTGAGTTTTAGTGACATATTTCACTCCGACTGCCCTAATAAAGCTTTTAATGACTTCCATGATATATTCAAATTATTGTATGATCTTTGCTTTCCGTAAAAAAACGTAAACACACAGTACATAATAAACCAGCTTGGATATCAATGGAGGAAGGGACAATAACATGTACTACAAGGAAGGAAGAGGATGATGATGAAGATGTACTACTAAGATGAGAGAAGATGATGCTGTGGAAGTATAGAAATAACCCAAGTATAGATAATAAAACAGCATTCAAAAACTATTCGAAGCGGTTAAAAAATATAATAAAATTAACTCAGAAGTCGAGAAATAATTATGAAATTAAAACAGCTACAAATAAGTCAAAAACTACTTGGAATATTATAACCAGAAATATTATTAGAAAACCTCCCAGTGTTGACATAAAACAAATTAAGCATAACAATAAACTATTGACTAATCCAAATGATATTGTACAAGCGTTTAACGACTTTTATATAAATCTAGATACTCCTAAACTGCGTAAGAAAGATGTCAGGTCCATTAATGTGAATAAGTCTAACTCTATGTTTATGTCTCCTTCTACCCCGAATGACATCTTCAATATCATCATGTCCTTGAAAAATACTCCAAGTACCGGATATGATGAGATAACCACGAAGACAATACAAGATGTGGCTCTTATTATATCTCCGGTTTTGAGTCATATAATTAATTTATGTATTGATCGTGGTATGTTTCCTGACAGGTTAAAATTAACTATAGTTAAGCCGATATTTAAAAAACAGGACAGAGAGATCATGAGTAATTATAGACCAGTTGCACTTGTACCAGTATTTTCGAAAATATTTGAAAAATATATTCACGCCAGTATTTACTCTTATATGGAAAAATATAATATCCTGATTGACGAACAGTTACAATTTCTTAAAAATGGTTGTAGAGGGTTGTGAAAGTAAATTGCCAGTTTTTGCTATGTATATGGACCATACTAAAGCATTCGATTCCGAGTGTCTGGTCCGAGCGTATGTACATTTAGTTTCGGGACAATATACCTACTAAATTCAGTAACGGAATCTTTTATTTGACGTGTCGCAGTCTGCAGTGGGCCAGTGGCTCCCAAGGTGAACGTAGTAGGTACCTTTACTCTTTCACGCAAAACCTACTGAACGGATTTTGATGAAACCAGGCACAGAAGTAGATCATATCCTGGAGTAACACTTGGGATACTGCTTATCCTCGGGAATGGTCGAATCGTGGGCAACAGAATAGTTGGTCATAAAAAAAATTGAGGCTGCAAAAATTTTAGAGTTAAGATAGGGGGAATCTTTAGAAGATTCCTACTTCTAAAGATTCCATGAACTCATCGTTTGAGTTTTGCTTCTCGTTGACTATGTACCTACTTCATTCATTCATCCACTTTAAATACGGAACCCCGAAGGAAATGTCATACCTACGTACGTATGACGCGTAACCAAGGATCTTATAATATAAACAAGGATTGAGTACTGTCAAAATGTGTTCAAAGCAAAGCAAGCTTTATGCGGTTCTCATACAGTCCATTCTCAGCTATCGTAAACCTATCAGGAAAAACGATATATACTCTCTCGACTTATATAAGTTATATAACTTCGTTCCATCCGGGTGTCCCTTGACACCTCTCAAGTTTTTATTTGTGGGGTTATGTAGGAGACGGCGAACTTCTTCAGGTAATTTTTAGGTTTTAAATAAATAAATTTGGTAACTGGTAGATAAAATGTGTATCAACTAATGCAGTAGCCAAGCAAGAGAGAGTAATAAAAAGTATGTAGGTAGGCTAAGTACATAATTAATAATTAAACGCCTGACACAATGATTATGTTATTATTCTCCTATTATATACAGGGTGACTGGTTATTATATACAGGGTGACTGGTTATTATATACAGGGTGACTGGTTATTCGATTCATTCCTTTAAGGGCGTGATAGTATACACTGTAAGCTACGAAATGAACCCTAGATTGCATGATACAAGGCGATGACAGCTCAGTGGTAAGTGACGTCGAATACCGCGACGAAGGTCGTGGGTTCGAATCCTACAATGAGCTTGAGCTTTCGGTGAAGGAAAACATCGTGAGGAAACCATAGCACGGTGGTAGTACCCTAGTGGACTGGCTGGCTACCACCCTCAAGTTGAAAATCTGTCGCCAAGCACCTATCGGTGTGTTTCTAAGAACTAATTCTTCATATTTTGGAGAGAGTTTTTTTAATATTCTTACTTTATTAGATAGCTAGATAGGTGAGGAAGTTTTGGTATATTTTGTACACTTTTAACTCCATCATTTTTTTTTATTGGCATTTTAATCTTTAAGAAAACAGAGAAATAATTCAAAGTGACACGATTTCAAAGATATTGTGTCGAAGCCGTTGCAAAATTTCATCATTTTATTGATTTACAAAAAGTATTTACATGTTGTCTGAGTACCAGAAACAAAAAAAGTTAAAAATGTTACCTACTTTTTTTAAAATTTGATTTTGAAGTTGTAATTCGGGATTTTTTCGAGAAAATACTAAATTCCCAAATATCTCAGTAACGGTCAACATTTGTATCATGCAATATAGGGTTCATTTCGTAGCTTACAGTGTATACTATCACGCCCTTAAAGGAATGTATCGAATAACCAGTAACCCTGTATAAAGATGCGCTGCAACATGTTACATTAAAAACGTACAGGTGTCCATGAACAAGCGAGTGGCTTTGTGCATACAATACCAAGGACACCACGAATCTTCGTCATCTTTAAAAATGTAAGTTAATTTACTAAATACCTAAAGCTAGCAAAGTGCGGTGACACGTTTGTTATGATTTTAATAAAATAAACTTAGAAACCCGAAATTCGGTATGATTTTTTTTTTGTACTTTAGTTTGAGCTGAAACTTTGCGTGGAGATTCTATATCTGATATACTCTTCGCTGCATTCGGCTGTATATACCATTTCTGTTACACCCTGTATATTATAACGTCCTTGCGCGTAACTAGCTTGTTTGCTACAGAGCAATTAAAACGATATTGTATAGATAGGTAGGTAGTGGTCCCTAGACCTAATACTACTGAACTGAAATCCGAACCGGGTGCCATTCTGCCGCGCGGCGCGCTTGGACCTGCCTGTGCCTCACAGGTGTCTGACAGGTGTCTCACAGGTGTCTCACAGGTGTGTCACAGGTGTCTCACAAGTGTCTCACAGGGGTCTCACAGGTGTCTCACAGGTGTCTCACAGGTGCCTCACAGGTCGGTAGCGTTGACATTTTCTTTGTTCACTTTGATGTCTTTTTCGATCCGATCAATGGCGTCGCGCGCGATTAAACTATTTGAATTTCCCACAGTTCTGTTGCACTTTTTTAAAGTTATTTTTTTCTAAAAAATCAATTAAGTAATATCGAAAACATTCATGGATGCAGAATTCTGACGTCGGTAATAAAGTTAATTAAAAATAATATTTTTATGCACGTGATTCAAATAAAGGTCAAATATAATATATTTGACCTTTATTTGAATGCATATTTAAGTGCATATTCTCTATAAATATAGCCGGTGATAGATCGTCTAGATGCCAATCAATGGAAACATCAAAAAAGCTTATATTCTATAATGTAATTCAGTTAGTTAACAGTTCTGTTGTTTGTTACCATCCAACATTTCATTTTCCCAAATCATGTTTTAAGTTTAGTTGAAAGGCATTTCAATTATGAAAACATGACTTTTTAAAAGTGTTATAAGGATTATTTTCGATTTTTTTAACAGAATGATGAAAATATGTCTTTTAAAAAAAAGATAATGAACAAAAAGAAACCCAACTGCTTTAATTTAAAAAGTTGTCTTGAATTTGACTATAAATACCTACCTGTTCCCTCCGACGACATGACCAGTTTACAGTAGGTTCATCTTGTTTCCATCTGTTTTTTAATTAACTCAGGCGGGTTTTTTTTTACAAAACTTTTATAATTTTACACTTTTAAGTTAAAAGTTTTTCTTTGTAATAATTATTTACGTTACGTTAATAAGAGCTATTACAAGAATGGTAGGGGAGGCAATGATGCTAAATTTGTAGTTACTCGAGCGTCTTTGGGACCTACTGGAATTTGAAGAATAGGTGGAATAAAGAAAAAACGGTTATGTGATATTTTCCCCTTCAGCGGTGGGGGGAGCGTCTACAAGCTTTCAAAAATGTAAAACAACAGTCACCAAGAAATACTCGAGCGCGTCAGATATTAATAGGGTAGTCGCGCCACGTCTGTCTGATAACGGAAAAATAATAATCTGCCGTTTTGCGTGGTGGGGGTGGCCGTACGAAGGGGTCGAAAATATTTTAAAAAAAAATTTACTCGAGCGCGTCAGACATTGATAAGTGAACCCTCCAGTAGCTCCTATTTTAAAGACTGACGATTTGGACGCGACCATCAGTCAGGGCCGATTTTTGAAAATTAAAAAAAAAATCGTGACCTTGATTAACTCGAGCGCGTCAGATTTTTATACGGGCGGTTCTTCTTGATAGCCTTGTTGTACTGACCCATAATCTGACAATTATGTTGAGAGATTTCCTTAATCTGACGGTTTGAAAAAAAAAAATCGAAATCTCGAAAATGGTTCAAGACATCGAAAAAATTTTTGTACAAAAGTTGTAGAAAATTTAATCTTCTACAATATTTATTATGAATACATATACCAAAAAAACCATAGGAAACGAGATATTTGCAATAAATGATTTTTTGACCTTTGACCTTGAAAAATCAGTAGTCGCGGGCACCCTAAGATAAGTAGCTTATGAGACAAGTTTTAAGGTGTCAAAATAAAGGTTTATACAAGTTAATAGCTGACTATCTCTCATTCTGAGGTCAAACTCATAATATTCCTGGACTATATACTTAATAATGATTTTAGCTACTTCGGCTTGTGCAAATTGGCAGGTTAAGATATTTCCGTGATTCGTGACTAATTTCCTTCAAAATAAAAAAAAACGAATCGCGCTCGAGAAAATCAAGGTCACGATTTTTTTAAACGAACTTACCTTACATAAATAAGGTAGATATTGCATTGCAAACAGTGTGAATATGGTCGTTAGAAAGTTAATAATTAATGAGAGCCCACTTGACATAGTGAATCGTTATAATAAGTAGGTTATGTATAATATATTATATTATCGACCGTCCGCGTCCCTACCCCTACCCCTACCCCTACCCCTACCCCTACCCCTACCCCTACCCCTACCCCTACCTACCCCTACCTAACATAACATAACATAAACTAACTGAATAATTATGTCACAATTTACAGGAGAACGTTATGAAGTTTCAAACGTGTGTATTTCATGTTTGGTTTTTCACATAATTATGAAGTTTGGCATAATAATTTTATATGCGGTATATTATATGAAATACAAAGAAAATCCTTAAAAAGATAATGTTCAGTATGTTATTTGTTATGTTAGTTGGCTACTTGTACGACGGACACGAGTACCTACTCTCCAGCTACAAACTACGTAATTGATACTTATTACTCGTACGTGGAAGTGTTACTGTCATACACAATATTGTACATTACATGGCCGCATGGACTCCCATGTGGGACACAGTCACACTATGGTGTGCATGCATTATGTTAGTTGGCTACTTGTACGACGGACACGAGTACCTACTCTCCAGCTACAAACTACGTAATTGATACTTATTACTCGTACGTGGAAGTGTTACTGTCATACACAATATTGTACATTACATGGCCGCATGGACTCCCATGTGGGACACAGTCACACTATGGTGTGCATGCATTATGTTAGTTGGCTACTTGTACGACGGACACGAGTACCTACTCTCCAGCTACAAACTACGTAATTGATACTTATTACTCGTACGTGGAAGTGTTACTGTCATACACAATATTGTACATTACATGGCCGCAT
>OX592690.1:50000-68267 GCA_951361185.1 Ochropacha duplaris | reverse complement strand
GGACTCCCATGTGGGACACAGTCACACTATGGTGTGCATGCATTATGTTAGTTGGCTACTTGTACGACGGACACGAGTACCTACTCTCCAGCTACAAACTACGTAATTGATACTTATTACTCGTACGTGGAAGTGTTACTGTCATACACAATATTGTACATTACATGGCCGCATGGACTCCCATGTGGGACACAGTCACACTATGGTGTGCATGCATTATGTTAGTTGGCTACTTGTACGACGGACACGAGTACCTACTCTCCAGCTACAAACTACGTAATTGATACTTATTACTCGTACGTGGAAGTGTTACTGTCATACACAATATTGTACATTACATGGCCGCATGGACTCCCATGTGGGACACAGTCACACTATGGTGTGCATGCATTATGTTAGTTGGCTACTTGTACGACGGACACGAGTACCTACTCTCCAGCTACAAACTACGTAATTGATACTTATTACTCGTACGTGGAAGTGTTACTGTCATACACAATATTGTACATTACATGGCCGCATGGACTCCCATGTGGGACACAGTCACACTATGGTGTGCATGCATTATGTTAGTTGGCTACTTGTACGACGGACACGAGTACCTACTCTCCAGCTACAAACTACGTAATTGATACTTATTACTCGTACGTGGAAGTGTTACTGTCATACACAATATTGTACATTACATGGCCGCATGGACTCCCATGTGGGACACAGTCACACTATGGTGTGCATGCATTATGTTAGTTGGCTACTTGTACGACGGACACGAGTACCTACTCTCCAGCTACAAACTACGTAATTGATACTTATTACTCGTACGTGGAAGTGTTACTGTCATACACAATATTGTACATTACATGGCCGCATGGACTCCCATGTGGGACACAGTCACACTATGGTGTGCATGCATTATGTTAGTTGGCTACTTGTACGACGGACACGAGTACCTACTCTCCAGCTACAAACTACGTAATTGATACTTATTACTCGTACGTGGAAGTGTTACTGTCATACACAATATTGTACATTACATGGCCGCATGGACTCCCATGTGGGACACAGTCACACTATGGTGTGCATGCATTATGTTAGTTGGCTACTTGTACGACGGACACGAGTACCTACTCTCCAGCTACAAACTACGTAATTGATACTTATTACTCGTACGTGGAAGTGTTACTGTCATACACAATATTGTACATTACATGGCCGCATGGACTCCCATGTGGGACACAGTCACACTATGGTGTGCATGCATTATGTTAGTTGGCTACTTGTACGACGGACACGAGTACCTACTCTCCAGCTACAAACTACGTAATTGATACTTATTACTCGTACGTGGAAGTGTTACTGTCATACACAATATTGTACATTACATGGCCGCATGGACTCCCATGTGGGACACAGTCACACTATGGTGTGCATGCATTATGTTAGTTGGCTACTTGTACGACGGACACGAGTACCTACTCTCCAGCTACAAACTACGTAATTGATACTTATTACTCGTACGTGGAAGTGTTACTGTCATACACAATATTGTACATTACATGGCCGCATGGACTCCCATGTGGGGACACAGTCACACTATGGTGTGCATGCATTATGTTAGTTGGCTACTTGTACGACGGACACGAGTACCTACTCTCCAGCTACAAACTACGTAATTGATACTTATTACTCGTACGTGGAAGTGTTACTGTCATACACAATATTGTACATTACATGGCCGCATGGACTCCCATGTGGGACACAGTCACACTATGGTGTGCATGCATTATGTTAGTTGGCTACTTGTACGACGGACACGAGTACCTACTCTCCAGCTACAAACTACGTAATTGATACTTATTACTCGTACGTGGAAGTGTTACTGTCATACACAATATTGTACATTACATGGCCGCATGGACTCCCATGTGGGACACAGTCACACTATGGTGTGCATGCATTATGTTAGTTGGCTACTTGTACGACGGACACAGTACCTACTCTCCAGCTACAAACTACGTAATTGATACTTATTACTCGTACGTGAAGTGTTACTGTCATACACAATATTGTACATTACATGGCCGCATGGACTCCCATGTGGGACACAGTCACACTATGGTGTGCATGCATTATGTTAGTTGGCTACTTGTACGACGGACACGAGTACCTACTCTCCAGCTACAAACTACGTAATTGATACTTATTACTCGTACGTGGAAGTGTTACTGTCATACACAATATTGTACATTACATGGCCGCATGGACTCCCATGTGGGACACAGTCACACTATGGTGTGCATGCATTATGTTAGTTGGCTACTTGTACGACGGACACGAGTACCTACTCTCCAGCTACAAACTACGTAATTGATACTTATTACTCGTACGTGGAAGTGTTACTGTCATACACAATATTGTACATTACATGGCCGCATGGACTCCCATGTGGGACACAGTCACACTATGGTGTGCATGCATTATGTTAGTTGGCTACTTGTACGACGGACACGAGTACCTACTCTCCAGCTACAAACTACGTAATTGATACTTATTACTCGTACGTGGAAGTGTTACTGTCATACACAATATTGTACATTACATGGCCGCATGGACTCCCATGTGGGACACAGTCACACTATGGTGTGCATGCATTATGTTAGTTGGCTACTTGTACGACGGACACGAGTACCTACTCTCCAGCTACAAACTACGTAATGATACTTATTACTCGTACGTGGAAGTGTTACTGTCATACACAATATTGTACATTACATGGCCGCATGGACTCCCATGTGGGACACAGTCACACTATGGTGTGCATGCATTGATGTTAGTTGGCTACTTGTACGACGGACACGAGTACCTACTCTCCAGCTACAAACTACGTAATTGATACTTATTACTCGTACGTGGAAGTGTTACTGTCATACACAATATTGTACATTACATGGCCGCATGGACTCCCATGTGGGACACAGTCACACTATGGTGTGCATGCATTATGTTAGTTGGCTACTTGTACGACGGACACGAGTACCTACTCTCCAGCTACAAACTACGTAATTGATACTTATTACTCGTACGTGGAAGTGTTACTGTCATACACAATATTGTACATTACATGGCCGCATGGACTCCCATGTGGGACACAGTCACACTATGGTGTGCATGCATTATGTTAGTTGGCTACTTGTACGACGGACACGAGTACCTACTCTCCAGCTACAAACTACGTAATTGATACTTATTACTCGTACGTGGAAGTGTTACTGTCATACACAATATTGTACATTACATGGCCGCATGGACTCCCATGTGGGACACAGTCACACTATGGTGTGCATGCATTATGTTTAGTTGGCTACTTGTACGACGGACACGAGTACCTACTCTCCAGCTACAAACTACGTAATTGATACTTATTACTCGTACGTGGAAGTGTTACTGTCATACACAATATTGTACATTACATGGCCGCATGGACTCCCATGTGGGACACAGTCACACTATGGTGTGCATGCATTATGTTAGTTGGCTACTTGTACGACGGACACGAGTACCTACTCTCCAGCTACAAACTACGTAATTGATACTTATTACTCGTACGTGGAAGTGTTACTGTCATACACAATATTGTACATTACATGGCCGCATGGACTCCCATGTGGGACACAGTCACACTATGGTGTGCATGCATTATGTTAGTTGGCTACTTGTACGACGGACACGAGTACCTACTCTCCAGCTACAAACTACGTAATTGATACTTATTACTCGTACGTGGAAGTGTTACTGTCATACACAATATTGTACATTACATGGCCGCATGGACTCCCATGTGGGACACAGTCACACTATGGTGTGCATGCATTATGTTAGTTGGCTACTTGTACGACGGACACGAGTACCTACTCTCCAGCTACAAACTACGTAATTGATACTTATTACTCGTACGTGGAAGTGTTACTGTCATACACAATATTGTACATTACATGGCCGCATGGACTCCCATGTGGGACACAGTCACACTATGGTGTGCATGCATTATGTTAGTTGGCTACTTGTACGACGGACACGAGTACCTACTCTCCAGCTACAAACTACGTAATTGATACTTATTACTCGTACGTGGAAGTGTTACTGTCATACACAATATTGTACATTACATGGCCGCATGGACTCCCATGTGGGACACAGTCACACTATGGTGTGCATGCATTATGTTAGTTGGCTACTTGTACGACGGACACGAGTACCTACTCTCCAGCTACAAACTACGTAATTGATACTTATTACTCGTACGTGGAAGTGTTACTGTCATACACAATATTGTACATTACATGGCCGCATGGACTCCCATGTGGGACACAGTCACACTATGGTGTGCATGCATTATGTTAGTTGGCTACTTGTACGACGGACACGAGTACCTACTCTCCAGCTACAAACTACGTAATTGATACTTATTACTCGTACGTGGAAGTGTTACTGTCATACACAATATTGTACATTACATGGCCGCATGGACTCCCATGTGGGACACAGTCACACTATGGTGTGCATGCATTATGTTAGTTGGCTACTTGTACGACGGACACGAGTACCTACTCTCCAGCTACAAACTACGTAATTGATACTTATTACTCGTACGTGGAAGTGTTACTGTCATACACAATATTGTACATTACATGGCCGCATGGACTCCCATGTGGGACACAGTCACACTATGGTGTGCATGCATTATGTTAGTTGGCTACTTGTACGACGGACACGAGTACCTACTCTCCAGCTACAAACTACGTAATTGATACTTATTACTCGTACGTGGAAGTGTTACTGTCATACACAATATTGTACATTACATGGCCGCATGGACTCCCATGTGGGACACAGTCACACTATGGTGTGCATGCATTATGTTAGTTGGCTACTTGTACGACGGACACGAGTACCTACTCTCCAGCTACAAACTACGTAATTGATACTTATTACTCGTACGTGGAAGTGTTACTGTCATACACAATATTGTACATTACATGGCCGCATGGACTCCCATGTGGGACACAGTCACACTATGGTGTGCATGCATTATGTTAGTTGGCTACTTGTACGACGGACACGAGTACCTACTCTCCAGCTACAAACTACGTAATTGATACTTATTACTCGTACGTGGAAGTGTTACTGTCATACACAATATTGTACATTACATGGCCGCATGGACTCCCATGTGGGACACAGTCACACTATGGTGTGCATGCATTATGTTAGTTGGCTACTTGTACGACGGACACGAGTACCTACTCTCCAGCTACAAACTACGTAATTGATACTTATTACTCGTACGTGGAAGTGTTACTGTCATACACAATATTGTACATTACATGGCCGCATGGACTCCCATGTGGGACACAGTCACACTATGGTGTGCATGCATTATGTTAGTTGGCTACTTGTACGACGGACACGAGTACCTACTCTCCAGCTACAAACTACGTAATTGATACTTATTACTCGTACGTGGAAGTGTTACTGTCATACACAATATTGTACATTACATGGCCGCATGGACTCCCATGTGGGACACAGTCACACTATGGTGTGCATGCATTATGTTAGTTGGCTACTTGTACGACGGACACGAGTACCTACTCTCCAGCTACAAACTACGTAATTGATACTTATTACTCGTACGTGGAAGTGTTACTGTCATACACAATATTGTACATTACATGGCCGCATGGACTCCCATGTGGGACACAGTCACACTATGGTGTGCATGCATTATGTTAGTTGGCTACTTGTACGACGGACACGAGTACCTACTCTCCAGCTACAAACTACGTAATTGATACTTATTACTCGTACGTGGAAGTGTTACTGTCATACACAATATTGTACATTACATGGCCGCATGGACTCCCATGTGGGACACAGTCACACTATGGTGTGCATGCATTATGTTAGTTGGCTACTTGTACGACGGACACGAGTACCTACTCTCCAGCTACAAACTACGTAATTGATACTTATTACTCGTACGTGGAAGTGTTACTGTCATACACAATATTGTACATTACATGGCCGCATGGACTCCCATGTGGGACACAGTCACACTATGGTGTGCATGCATTATGTTAGTTGGCTACTTGTACGACGGACACGAGTACCTACTCTCCAGCTACAAACTACGTAATTGATACTTATTACTCGTACGTGGAAGTGTTACTGTCATACACAATATTGTACATTACATGGCCGCATGGACTCCCATGTGGGACACAGTCACACTATGGTGTGCATGCATTATGTTAGTTGGCTACTTGTACGACGGACACGAGTACCTACTCTCCAGCTACAAACTACGTAATTGATACTTATTACTCGTACGTGGAAGTGTTACTGTCATACACAATATTGTACATTACATGGCCGCATGGACTCCCATGTGGGACACAGTCACACTATGGTGTGCATGCATTATGTTAGTTGGCTACTTGTACGACGGACACGAGTACCTACTCTCCAGCTACAAACTACGTAATTGATACTTATTACTCGTACGTGGAAGTGTTACTGTCATACACAATATTGTACATTACATGGCCGCATGGACTCCCATGTGGGACACAGTCACACTATGGTGTGCATGCATTATGTTAGTTGGCTACTTGTACGACGGACACGAGTACCTACTCTCCAGCTACAAACTACGTAATTGATACTTATTACTCGTACGTGGAAGTGTTACTGTCATACACAATATTGTACATTACATGGCCGCATGGACTCCCATGTGGGACACAGTCACACTATGGTGTGCATGCATTATGTTAGTTGGCTACTTGTACGACGGACACGAGTACCTACTCTCCAGCTACAAACTACGTAATTGATACTTATTACTCGTACGTGGAAGTGTTACTGTCATACACAATATTGTACATTACATGGCCGCATGGACTCCCATGTGGGACACAGTCACACTATGGTGTGCATGCATTATGTTAGTTGGCTACTTGTACGACGGACACGAGTACCTACTCTCCAGCTACAAACTACGTAATTGATACTTATTACTCGTACGTGGAAGTGTTACTGTCATACACAATATTGTACATTACATGGCCGCATGGACTCCCATGTGGGACACAGTCACACTATGGTGTGCATGCATTATGTTAGTTGGCTACTTGTACGACGGACACGAGTACCTACTCTCCAGCTACAAACTACGTAATTGATACTTATTACTCGTACGTGGAAGTGTTACTGTCATACACAATATTGTACATTACATGGCCGCATGGACTCCCATGTGGGACACAGTCACACTATGGTGTGCATGCATTATGTTAGTTGGCTACTTGTACGACGGACACGAGTACCTACTCTCCAGCTACAAACTACGTAATTGATACTTATTACTCGTACGTGGAAGTGTTACTGTCATACACAATATTGTACATTACATGGCCGCATGGACTCCCATGTGGGACACAGTCACACTATGGTGTGCATGCATTATGTTAGTTGGCTACTTGTACGACGGACACGAGTACCTACTCTCCAGCTACAAACTACGTAATTGATACTTATTACTCGTACGTGGAAGTGTTACTGTCATACACAATATTGTACATTACATGGCCGCATGGACTCCCATGTGGGACACAGTCACACTATGGTGTGCATGCATTATGTTAGTTGGCTACTTGTACGACGGACACGAGTACCTACTCTCCAGCTACAAACTACGTAATTGATACTTATTACTCGTACGTGGAAGTGTTACTGTCATACACAATATTGTACATTACATGGCCGCATGGACTCCCATGTGGGACACAGTCACACTATGGTGTGCATGCATTATGTTAGTTGGCTACTTGTACGACGGACACGAGTACCTACTCTCCAGCTACAAACTACGTAATTGATACTTATTACTCGTACGTGGAAGTGTTACTGTCATACACAATATTGTACATTACATGGCCGCATGGACTCCCATGTGGGACACAGTCACACTATGGTGTGCATGCATTATGTTAGTTGGCTACTTGTACGACGGACACGAGTACCTACTCTCCAGCTACAAACTACGTAATTGATACTTATTACTCGTACGTGGAAGTGTTACTGTCATACACAATATTGTACATTACATGGCCGCATGGACTCCCATGTGGGACACAGTCACACTATGGTGTGCATGCATTATGTTAGTTGGCTACTTGTACGACGGACACGAGTACCTACTCTCCAGCTACAAACTACGTAATTGATACTTATTACTCGTACGTGGAAGTGTTACTGTCATACACAATATTGTACATTACATGGCCGCATGGACTCCCATGTGGGACACAGTCACACTATGGTGTGCATGCATTATGTTAGTTGGCTACTTGTACGACGGACACGAGTACCTACTCTCCAGCTACAAACTACGTAATTGATACTTATTACTCGTACGTGGAAGTGTTACTGTCATACACAATATTGTACATTACATGGCCGCATGGACTCCCATGTGGGACACAGTCACACTATGGTGTGCATGCATTATGTTAGTTGGCTACTTGTACGACGGACACGAGTACCTACTCTCCAGCTACAAACTACGTAATTGATACTTATTACTCGTACGTGGAAGTGTTACTGTCATACACAATATTGTACATTACATGGCCGCATGGACTCCCATGTGGGACACAGTCACACTATGGTGTGCATGCATTATGTTAGTTGGCTACTTGTACGACGGACACGAGTACCTACTCTCCAGCTACAAACTACGTAATTGATACTTATTACTCGTACGTGGAAGTGTTACTGTCATACACAATATTGTACATTACATGGCCGCATGGACTCCCATGTGGGACACAGTCACACTATGGTGTGCATGCATTATGTTAGTTGGCTACTTGTACGACGGACACGAGTACCTACTCTCCAGCTACAAACTACGTAATTGATACTTATTACTCGTACGTGGAAGTGTTACTGTCATACACAATATTGTACATTACATGGCCGCATGGACTCCCATGTGGGACACAGTCACACTATGGTGTGCATGCATTATGTTAGTTGGCTACTTGTACGACGGACACGAGTACCTACTCTCCAGCTACAAACTACGTAATTGATACTTATTACTCGTACGTGGAAGTGTTACTGTCATACACAATATTGTACATTACATGGCCGCATGGACTCCCATGTGGGACACAGTCACACTATGGTGTGCATGCATTATGTTAGTTGGCTACTTGTACGACGGACACGAGTACCTACTCTCCAGCTACAAACTACGTAATTGATACTTATTACTCGTACGTGGAAGTGTTACTGTCATACACAATATTGTACATTACATGGCCGCATGGACTCCCATGTGGGACACAGTCACACTATGGTGTGCATGCATTATGTTAGTTGGCTACTTGTACGACGGACACGAGTACCTACTCTCCAGCTACAAACTACGTAATTGATACTTATTACTCGTACGTGGAAGTGTTACTGTCATACACAATATTGTACATTACATGGCCGCATGGACTCCCATGTGGGACACAGTCACACTATGGTGTGCATGCATTATGTTAGTTGGCTACTTGTACGACGGACACGAGTACCTACTCTCCAGCTACAAACTACGTAATTGATACTTATTACTCGTACGTGGAAGTGTTACTGTCATACACAATATTGTACATTACATGGCCGCATGGACTCCCATGTGGGACACAGTCACACTATGGTGTGCATGCATTATGTTAGTTGGCTACTTGTACGACGGACACGAGTACCTACTCTCCAGCTACAAACTACGTAATTGATACTTATTACTCGTACGTGGAAGTGTTACTGTCATACACAATATTGTACATTACATGGCCGCATGGACTCCCATGTGGGACACAGTCACACTATGGTGTGCATGCATTATGTTAGTTGGCTACTTGTACGACGGACACGAGTACCTACTCTCCAGCTACAAACTACGTAATTGATACTTATTACTCGTACGTGGAAGTGTTACTGTCATACACAATATTGTACATTACATGGCCGCATGGACTCCCATGTGGGACACAGTCACACTATGGTGTGCATGCATTATGTTAGTTGGCTACTTGTACGACGGACACGAGTACCTACTCTCCAGCTACAAACTACGTAATTGATACTTATTACTCGTACGTGGAAGTGTTACTGTCATACACAATATTGTACATTACATGGCCGCATGGACTCCCATGTGGGACACAGTCACACTATGGTGTGCATGCATTATGTTAGTTGGCTACTTGTACGACGGACACGAGTACCTACTCTCCAGCTACAAACTACGTAATTGATACTTATTACTCGTACGTGGAAGTGTTACTGTCATACACAATATTGTACATTACATGGCCGCATGGACTCCCATGTGGGACACAGTCACACTATGGTGTGCATGCATTATGTTAGTTGGCTACTTGTACGACGGACACGAGTACCTACTCTCCAGCTACAAACTACGTAATTGATACTTATTACTCGTACGTGGAAGTGTTACTGTCATACACAATATTGTACATTACATGGCCGCATGGACTCCCATGTGGGACACAGTCACACTATGGTGTGCATGCATTATGTTAGTTGGCTACTTGTACGACGGACACGAGTACCTACTCTCCAGCTACAAACTACGTAATTGATACTTATTACTCGTACGTGGAAGTGTTACTGTCATACACAATATTGTACATTACATGGCCGCATGGACTCCCATGTGGGACACAGTCACACTATGGTGTGCATGCATTATGTTAGTTGGCTACTTGTACGACGGACACGAGTACCTACTCTCCAGCTACAAACTACGTAATTGATACTTATTACTCGTACGTGGAAGTGTTACTGTCATACACAATATTGTACATTACATGGCCGCATGGACTCCCATGTGGGACACAGTCACACTATGGTGTGCATGCATTATGTTAGTTGGCTACTTGTACGACGGACACGAGTACCTACTCTCCAGCTACAAACTACGTAATTGATACTTATTACTCGTACGTGGAAGTGTTACTGTCATACACAATATTGTACATTACATGGCCGCATGGACTCCCATGTGGGACACAGTCACACTATGGTGTGCATGCATTATGTTAGTTGGCTACTTGTACGACGGACACGAGTACCTACTCTCCAGCTACAAACTACGTAATTGATACTTATTACTCGTACGTGGAAGTGTTACTGTCATACACAATATTGTACATTACATGGCCGCATGGACTCCCATGTGGGACACAGTCACACTATGGTGTGCATGCATTATGTTAGTTGGCTACTTGTACGACGGACACGAGTACCTACTCTCCAGCTACAAACTACGTAATTGATACTTATTACTCGTACGTGGAAGTGTTACTGTCATACACAATATTGTACATTACATGGCCGCATGGACTCCCATGTGGGACACAGTCACACTATGGTGTGCATGCATTATGTTAGTTGGCTACTTGTACGACGGACACGAGTACCTACTCTCCAGCTACAAACTACGTAATTGATACTTATTACTCGTACGTGGAAGTGTTACTGTCATACACAATATTGTACATTACATGGCCGCATGGACTCCCATGTGGGACACAGTCACACTATGGTGTGCATGCATTATGTTAGTTGGCTACTTGTACGACGGACACGAGTACCTACTCTCCAGCTACAAACTACGTAATTGATACTTATTACTCGTACGTGGAAGTGTTACTGTCATACACAATATTGTACATTACATGGCCGCATGGACTCCCATGTGGGACACAGTCACACTATGGTGTGCATGCATTATGTTAGTTGGCTACTTGTACGACGGACACGAGTACCTACTCTCCAGCTACAAACTACGTAATTGATACTTATTACTCGTACGTGGAAGTGTTACTGTCATACACAATATTGTACATTACATGGCCGCATGGACTCCCATGTGGGACACAGTCACACTATGGTGTGCATGCATTATGTTAGTTGGCTACTTGTACGACGGACACGAGTACCTACTCTCCAGCTACAAACTACGTAATTGATACTTATTACTCGTACGTGGAAGTGTTACTGTCATACACAATATTGTACATTACATGGCCGCATGGACTCCCATGTGGGACACAGTCACACTATGGTGTGCATGCATTATGTTAGTTGGCTACTTGTACGACGGACACGAGTACCTACTCTCCAGCTACAAACTACGTAATTGATACTTATTACTCGTACGTGGAAGTGTTACTGTCATACACAATATTGTACATTACATGGCCGCATGGACTCCCATGTGGGACACAGTCACACTATGGTGTGCATGCATTATGTTAGTTGGCTACTTGTACGACGGACACGAGTACCTACTCTCCAGCTACAAACTACGTAATTGATACTTATTACTCGTACGTGGAAGTGTTACTGTCATACACAATATTGTACATTACATGGCCGCATGGACTCCCATGTGGGACACAGTCACACTATGGTGTGCATGCATTATGTTAGTTGGCTACTTGTACGACGGACACGAGTACCTACTCTCCAGCTACAAACTACGTAATTGATACTTATTACTCGTACGTGGAAGTGTTACTGTCATACACAATATTGTACATTACATGGCCGCATGGACTCCCATGTGGGACACAGTCACACTATGGTGTGCATGCATTATGTTAGTTGGCTACTTGTACGACGGACACGAGTACCTACTCTCCAGCTACAAACTACGTAATTGATACTTATTACTCGTACGTGGAAGTGTTACTGTCATACACAATATTGTACATTACATGGCCGCATGGACTCCCATGTGGGACACAGTCACACTATGGTGTGCATGCATTATGTTAGTTGGCTACTTGTACGACGGACACGAGTACCTACTCTCCAGCTACAAACTACGTAATTGATACTTATTACTCGTACGTGGAAGTGTTACTGTCATACACAATATTGTACATTACATGGCCGCATGGACTCCCATGTGGGACACAGTCACACTATGGTGTGCATGCATTATGTTAGTTGGCTACTTGTACGACGGACACGAGTACCTACTCTCCAGCTACAAACTACGTAATTGATACTTATTACTCGTACGTGGAAGTGTTACTGTCATACACAATATTGTACATTACATGGCCGCATGGACTCCCATGTGGGACACAGTCACACTATGGTGTGCATGCATTATGTTAGTTGGCTACTTGTACGACGGACACGAGTACCTACTCTCCAGCTACAAACTACGTAATTGATACTTATTACTCGTACGTGGAAGTGTTACTGTCATACACAATATTGTACATTACATGGCCGCATGGACTCCCATGTGGGACACAGTCACACTATGGTGTGCATGCATTATGTTAGTTGGCTACTTGTACGACGGACACGAGTACCTACTCTCCAGCTACAAACTACGTAATTGATACTTATTACTCGTACGTGGAAGTGTTACTGTCATACACAATATTGTACATTACATGGCCGCATGGACTCCCATGTGGGACACAGTCACACTATGGTGTGCATGCATTATGTTAGTTGGCTACTTGTACGACGGACACGAGTACCTACTCTCCAGCTACAAACTACGTAATTGATACTTATTACTCGTACGTGGAAGTGTTACTGTCATACACAATATTGTACATTACATGGCCGCATGGACTCCCATGTGGGACACAGTCACACTATGGTGTGCATGCATTATGTTAGTTGGCTACTTGTACGACGGACACGAGTACCTACTCTCCAGCTACAAACTACGTAATTGATACTTATTACTCGTACGTGGAAGTGTTACTGTCATACACAATATTGTACATTACATGGCCGCATGGACTCCCATGTGGGACACAGTCACACTATGGTGTGCATGCATTATGTTAGTTGGCTACTTGTACGACGGACACGAGTACCTACTCTCCAGCTACAAACTACGTAATTGATACTTATTACTCGTACGTGGAAGTGTTACTGTCATACACAATATTGTACATTACATGGCCGCATGGACTCCCATGTGGGACACAGTCACACTATGGTGTGCATGCATTATGTTAGTTGGCTACTTGTACGACGGACACGAGTACCTACTCTCCAGCTACAAACTACGTAATTGATACTTATTACTCGTACGTGGAAGTGTTACTGTCATACACAATATTGTACATTACATGGCCGCATGGACTCCCATGTGGGACACAGTCACACTATGGTGTGCATGCATTATGTTAGTTGGCTACTTGTACGACGGACACGAGTACCTACTCTCCAGCTACAAACTACGTAATTGATACTTATTACTCGTACGTGGAAGTGTTACTGTCATACACAATATTGTACATTACATGGCCGCATGGACTCCCATGTGGGACACAGTCACACTATGGTGTGCATGCATTATGTTAGTTGGCTACTTGTACGACGGACACGAGTACCTACTCTCCAGCTACAAACTACGTAATTGATACTTATTACTCGTACGTGGAAGTGTTACTGTCATACACAATATTGTACATTACATGGCCGCATGGACTCCCATGTGGGACACAGTCACACTATGGTGTGCATGCATTATGTTAGTTGGCTACTTGTACGACGGACACGAGTACCTACTCTCCAGCTACAAACTACGTAATTGATACTTATTACTCGTACGTGGAAGTGTTACTGTCATACACAATATTGTACATTACATGGCCGCATGGACTCCCATGTGGGAATCATTGTTCCCGGCCGGCGGCGGCGGCCCCTTCAAAACATACACGACTAATTGAATAAAATCAATGTTAATTGGTCCCTTCGGTCATTTGAAGTGGAAGGAATGATTATATGTCGCGCTTACATTGAGTTGTTTGATTGAAATCAGCCACAGGCCGTGCCGTGCCGTGCCGTGCAGTGCAGTCGGTCGGTCGGTCGGGCTACTCTTACAGTTGCTACTCTTTCCTACTCTCATATGTTTACATACATGTAGAGTTTAGATTGTTTACATGAACGAGAGCCAGCCAGCCAGCCAGCAGCTTGTCGACACCCTCGCGCCATCTTCCACACACGTGTCGAAACAGTCTCTAATGCCTCAAACGTCGCTAATATGCTAATCTACAAAGGACTAACATATTAGCGGCGTTTGGGGTTGAGACCTTGGGGCCTTGGGGACCAGATGCTCATTTTTTATTCAAAAAGATCTCCCATCGCCTTATTGAGGCCTCTCGTAACAAGAAGGCTGGCATGTCCTTTGCCCAAAGAATTGGTATTGCCATTCAGCGCGGCAATGCTGCCAGTCTTCTTGGCACGCTTCTATCGGGCAGCGATTTGGGGCAAATTTTTTATTTGTAATTAGTTTAGTTTAGCTTTTTAGTTTTATTTTGTCTTCTGTCGTCACTTCACTTCTTGTTTAATTGGCATCAGATGCGTCGCTAAACTGTTTGTCATTCATTTCATTTAATTTTGAAAAACAAAAAAACCTGCCCAGTTTTGCCTTAACTCCTGTTATTTTGTTTTTTTTCTCTTGAGATTAGAATTATCGAGAGTCGATTGTAGCTCTTATTTTGATATTACAAACACACAAATCAATTTTATTTATTTGTATACGTAGGTAGAAGTAGGTACGGTCAGCCAAGAAAGTGGTGTACCACCCTAAGGTTGAATGCCGCTTGCAGATTCATACGTGATAAACATTAGTTTCACTTGCAGATCTAATGTTCTTGAAGACTACAGCATGGGGTTCTTCAAAAAAGGAGTAACAAGGTTTATGCAAGGTCGGCAACGCGCTCGTGACGCCTCTGGTGTTGCAAGCGTCCATAGGCTACGGTAACCGCTTACCATCAGGTGGGCCGTAAGCTTGTTTGCCACCTAGTGGTATAAAAAAAAAAGATCAATCTGACTACTTATGACAACATCATTATTATGCATCTCTTTCAGTGATATCTTTTTAGTTTGAACCTTGTTGTCATTTTCGATGACTTGGAAACTAAATCAAAACTGGCACACCACTTACTTGGTACATAAAGCGTGGCTTCAATTAGACCCCGATCAACCCTTTCAATGCAAAATTATAAGGTTCGCTTTACTTATTACAGGTATTATATTTCTTGGAATATTATAATAAATAGACGCCGCGGCCCTTGTGGTTGTTCAGTGCAGTTATTTAACAGTCGATACATACATACATACATACATACAGTACAAGCATCACATTATGTATTTGTTCAGCGACGGAGCTGAGCTCACGTAAAATATGACACTTTATATATAATATTATAATAAATAGACGCCGCGGCCCTTGTGGTTGTTCAGTGCAGTTATTTAACAGTCGATACATACATACATACAGTACAAGCATCACATTATGTATTTGTTCAGCGACGGAGCTGAGCTCACGTAAGATATGACACTTTATATATAATATTATAATAAATAGACGCCGCGGCCCTTGTGGTTGTTCAGTGCAGTTATTTAACAGTCGATACATACATACATACAGTACAAGCATCACATTATGTATTTGTTCAGCGACGGAGCTGAGCTCACGTAAGATATGACACTTTATATATAATATTATAATAAATAGACGCCGCGGCCCTTGTGGTTGTTCAGTGCAGTTATTTAACAGTCGATACATACATACATACATACATACAGTACAAGCATCACATTATGTATTTGTTCAGCGACGGAGCTGAGCTCACGTAAGATATGACACTTTATATATAATATTATAATAAATAGACGCCGCGGCCCTTGTGGTTGTTCAGTGCAGTTATTTAACAGTCGATACATACATACATACAGTACAAGCATCACATTATGTATTTGTTCAGCGACGGAGCTGAGCTCACGTAAGATATGACACTTTATATATAATATTATAATAAATAGACGCCGCGGCCCTTGTGGTTGTTCAGTGCAGTTATTTAACAGTCGATACATACATACATACAGTACAAGCATCACATTATGTATTTGTTCAGCGACGGAGCTGAGCTCACGTAAGATATGACACTTTATATATAATATTATAATAAATAGACGCCGCGGCCCTTGTGGTTGTTCAGTGCAGTTATTTAACAGTCGATACATACATACATACATACATACAGTACAAGCATCACATTATGTATTTGTTCAGCGACGGAGCTGAGCTCACGTAAGATATGACACTTTATATATAATATTATAATAAATAGACGCCGCGGCCCTTGTGGTTGTTCAGTGCAGTTATTTAACAGTCGATACATACATACATACATACATACAGTACAAGCATCACATTATGTATTTGTTCAGCGACGGAGCTGAGCTCACGTAAGATATGACACTTTATATATAATATTATAATAAATAGACGCCGCGGCCCTTGTGGTTGTTCAGTGCAGTTATTTAACAGTCGATACATACATACATACATACATACAGTACAAGCATCACATTATGTATTTGTTCAGCGACGGAGCTGAGCTCACGTAAGATATGACACTTTATATATAATATTATAATAAATAGACGCCGCGGCCCTTGTGGTTGTTCAGTGCAGTTATTTAACAGTCGATACATACATACATACATACATACAGTACAAGCATCACATTATGTATTTGTTCAGCGACGGAGCTGAGCTCACGTAAGATATGACACTTTATATATAATATTATAATAAATAGACGCCGCGGCCCTTGTGGTTGTTCAGTGCAGTTATTTAACAGTCGATACATACATACATACATACATACAGTACAAGCATCACATTATGTATTTGTTCAGCGACGGAGCTGAGCTCACGTAAGATATGACACTTTATATATAATATTATAATAAATAGACGCCGCGGCCCTTGTGGTTGTTCAGTGCAGTTATTTAACAGTCGATACATACATACATACATACATACAGTACAAGCATCACATTATGTATTTGTTCAGCGACGGAGCTGAGCTCACGTAAGATATGACACTTTATATATAATATTATAATAAATAGACGCCGCGGCCCTTGTGGTTGTTCAGTGCAGTTATTTAACAGTCGATACATACATACATACATACATACAGTACAAGCATCACATTATGTATTTGTTCAGCGACGGAGCTGAGCTCACGTAAGATATGACACTTTATATATAATATTATAATAAATAGACGCCGCGGCCCTTGTGGTTGTTCAGTGCAGTTATTTAACAGTCGATAC
>OX592690.1:0-47500 GCA_951361185.1 Ochropacha duplaris | reverse complement strand
ACACATACGCACACACACGCACACACACACACGCATACGCACACACACACACACACACACGCATACGCACACACACACACACACACACACTATTAGAGAGATAATCAATCATAGAGGGCAGAGTGTAGCCTTCTGTGAAACTTTCTGTTTAGATTGTAAATTATTTCTCAACAAATATATTAATGATGTTACAGGAAGGTGAACAATGCTCAAGAGTTGATTTACATGAATATAATGAAGAATGTATTATCTGCGTTCGGCGCATGGCCGCGGCAGGAGTTCGATGAAGAGCGACCCAAGTGGTACTTCGTACGCACGTTGTTTACATTCGCCGCACAAATTGTCATCATTCCGTCCGAAATAATATATCTGAAAAGTAATATGGGTGACCTCGACTTGTTCGACCTGGGACATTTATGTATATCATTACTGATGACTATTCTAGCTGCGGTTAGTAACAAACACTTTATACTGATGACTATTCTAGCTGCAGTTAGTAACAAACACTTTATACTGATGACTATTCTAGCTGCGGTTAGTAACAAACACTTGATGACTATTCTAGCTGCAGTTAGTAACAAACACTTTATGACTATTCTAGCTGCAGTTAGTATATATCATTACTGATGACTATTCTAGCTGCGGTTAGTAACAAACACTTTATACTGATGACTATTCTAGCTGCAGTTAGTAACAAACACTTGATGACTATTCTAGCTGCAGTTAGTAACAAACACTTTATGACTATTCTAGCTGCAGTTAGTATATATCATTACTGATGACTATTCTAGCTGCGGTTAGTAACAAACACTTTATACTGATGACTATTCTAGCTGCAGTTAGTAACAAACACTTGATGACTATTCTAGCTGCAGTTAGTAACAAACACTTTATGACTATTCTAGCTGCAGTTAGTATATATCATTACTGATGACTATTCTAGCTGCGGTTAGTAACAAACACTTTATACTGATGACTATTCTAGCTGCAGTTAGTAACAAACACTTGATGACTATTCTAGCTGCAGTTAGTAACAAACACTTTATGACTATTCTAGCTGCAGTTAGTATATATCATTACTGATGACTGATGACTATTCTAGCTGCGGTTAGTAACAAACACTTTATACTGATGACTATTCTAGCTGCAGTTAGTAACAAACACTTGATGACTATTCTAGCTGCAGTTAGTAACAAACACTTTATGACTATTCTAGCTGCAGTTAGTATATATCATTACTGATGACTATTCTAGCTGCGGTTAGTAACAAACACTTTATACTGATGACTATTCTAGCTGCAGTTAGTAACAAACACTTGATGACTATTCTAGCTGCAGTTAGTAACAAACACTTTATGACTATTCTAGCTGCAGTTAGTATATATCATTACTGATGACTATTCTAGCTGCGGTTAGTAACAAACACTTTATACTGATGACTATTCTAGCTGCAGTTAGTAACAAACACTTGATGACTATTCTAGCTGCAGTTAGTAACAAACACTTTATGACTATTCTAGCTGCAGTTAGTATATATCATTACTGATGACTATTCTAGCTGCAGTTAGTATATATCATTACTGATGACTATTCTAGCTGCGGTTAGTAACAAACACTTTATGACTATTCTAGCTGCAGTTAGTATATATCATTACTGATGACTATTCTAGCTGCAGTTAGTAACAAACACTTTATGACTATTCTAGCTGCAGTTAGTAACAAACACTTTATGACTATTCTAGCTGCAGTTAGTATATATCATTACTGATGACTATTCTAGCTGCGGTTAGTAACAAACACTTTATACTGATGACTATTCTAGCTGCAGTTAGTAACAAACACTTGATGACTATTCTAGCTGCAGTTAGTAACAAACACTTTATGACTATTCTAGCTGCAGTTAGTATATATCATTACTGATGACTATTCTAGCTGCAGTTAGTATATATCATTACTGATGACTATTCTAGCTGCGGTTAGTAACAAACACTTTATGACTATTCTAGCTGCAGTTAGTATATATCATTACTGATGACTATTCTAGCTGCAGTTAGTAACAAACACTTTATGACTATTCTAGCTGCAGTTAGTAACAAACACTTTATGACTATTCTAGCTGCAGTTAGTATATATCATTACTGATGACTATTCTAGCTGCAGTTAGTATATATCATTACTGATGACTATTCTAGCTGCGGTTAGTAACAAACACTTTATACTGATGACTATTCTAGCTGCAGTTAGTAACAAACACTTGATGACTATTCTAGCTGCAGTTAGTAACAAACACTTTATGACTATTCTAGCTGCAGTTAGTATATATCATTACTGATGACTATTCTAGCTGCAGTTAGTATATATCATTACTGATGACTATTCTAGCTGCGGTTAGTAACAAACACTTTATGACTATTCTAGCTGCAGTTAGTATATATCATTACTGATGACTATTCTAGCTGCAGTTAGTAACAAACACTTTATGACTATTCTAGCTGCAGTTAGTAACAAACACTTTATGACTATTCTAGCTGCAGTTAGTATATATCATTACTGATGACTATTCTAGCTGCGGTTAGTAACAAACACTTTATACTGATGACTATTCTAGCTGCAGTTAGTAACAAACACTTGATGACTATTCTAGCTGCAGTTAGTAACAAACACTTTATGACTATTCTAGCTGCAGTTAGTATATATCATTACTGATGACTATTCTAGCTGCAGTTAGTATATATCATTACTGATGACTATTCTAGCTGCGGTTAGTAACAAACACTTTATGACTATTCTAGCTGCAGTTAGTATATATCATTACTGATGACTATTCTAGCTGCAGTTAGTAACAAACACTTTATGACTATTCTAGCTGCAGTTAGTAACAAACACTTTATGACTATTCTAGCTGCAGTTAGTATATATCATTACTGATGACTATTCTAGCTGCAGTTAGTATATATCATTACTGATGACTATTCTAGCTGCAGTTAGTATATATCATTACTGATGACTATTCTAGCTGCAGTTAGTATATATCATTACTGATGACTATTCTAGCTGCAGTTAGTATATATCATTACTGATGACTATTCTAGCTGCAGTTAGTATATATCATTACTGATGACTATTCTAGCTGCAGTTAGTATATATCATTACTGATGACTATTCTAGCTGCAGTTAGTATATATCATTACTGATGACTATTCTAGCTGCAGTTAGTATATATCATTACTGATGACTATTCTAGCTGCAGTTAGTATATATCATTACTGATGACTATTCTAGCTGCAGTTAGTATATATCATTACTGATGACTATTCTAGCTGCAGTTAGTAACAAACACTTTATACTTCATTCACTATATTTTGGAGTAGCGCACACTCAATTTATGCTTTTATTTCAGACGAGAATATCAATATTCTTCTTTGCAGTTTTTTTTAAAACTACAGCTGATTTTGTCGAAAAAATTCACTTATTTAATCATGAGGCAAAATCTGAATACGCCAAAAAGGTATTTTTTTAAATAAGTAGCTTTTCGGCCGTAAGGCCTTATTCTTTCTTTATTCCTTCCTTTCATATTGTATTTAAGTAGTGTAATAAGTTACATACAATATGAAAGGAATGACAATGATACAATAACTAGTTAGCTTAATTGATAGTATAGGGTACTGAAAACAATCTACTTAACACCCCCCGCCCCACCCCTCCTTATAGTTAACATACCTCCTGAAATCTATTTAGTAAGGGATCCACTGTCCAGCAGAGCCGGTACATATCATTATTTTCCGCAACCCTCCTAGTGGCGACAGCAGCAAAAGACTAAAAATGACCTCCAACGACAACACACTTTTTTTTATTATTATTATTATTCAGCTATTACTCGGGCCGTCCTACCAGCCAGTCTTTATTCAAACAATATTTGCATTCCATTTCTTTGGCGCTTATTTTAAAATAGAGAGGATTAAAAACTCATTACTGCCCGCTAAAAGTGTCTTATAGAAAACACCACCTTTGGGTGCACTTAAAGGCGAACCAAGTCGTCCTTTTCGAATAGATGGGATGAAAAGTATAATGCTATGCAATAGCTTTACCGTGGCAGTCCCCGAGTGCCACAGTTAGTTTTTTTTTAAATAGAGGCTTGACTATAGACATAGAATCGGGTTGGGAAAACTCCCTCTTCGAATGATCTTTTAATTAAATGACACAGAGGAAAAGCCAAATGCCTCCACATAACTTTCCAACAAATGTATGTGGAGAACACAGAGGTAGGGACCATCGAATCCCGTAATGACGTCATGACACTAATTCAACTGAATCGTGTCACTTAAGCATTTAATTATATAATATTGTAATATGTTTCAGGTACACCTCCAAGTCCACAAGCTATGCCACTTTTTCGCAATGTACATAATGTCCACGACTATAGTAGGGATCATTTTGTTCAATTTGATACCACTTTATAACAACATCGTAGCGGGTGCGTTCAAAGAGAGTAGGCCTCAGAACCTCACCTTCGAGCACTCCGTGTACTACAGCCTGCCCTTCGACTGCTATCACCACTATCCCGGATACATAGTCGTATTTATCTTTAACACTTTCATATCTGTCAACTGTTGTTGTGCCATAGTCGGGGTGGATTATCTGATGACCATCATGGTTTTCCACCTTTGGGGGCATTTGAAGATCCTTATATATGACCTCGAGCATTTTCCAAAACCTGAGACCAATGTCGGCGAGGGGAAGTTGAAAATGATCTTATACTCAGATGAAGAAAATAAGCGTGTCTTCGATATGTTGAAGGAGCATATCATATACCATCAACTAAAAACACAGTAAGTATAATAATAGTAACAACAAGAAACCATCCATGGCAGGATTTGTTACAAAAACAGTTTTTTAGATAAGTTTACAGAGCGGGAATCAAGACTCTAAATAGATTGTGTTGACAATAAACGTCATAGAAATTGTTTCGATTTTGAGACTTTCATTGACTTTTTGGTACAATCTGAAAAGTCACGATACACGTTTTTAATTCATTTCACTTCACTTGTGCATAAAATCTAAGTGATTACTTATTTATTTATCTTTATTGGACAAAACACCACTGAAATTATTCAGTAAAACTCAAAATAGGTACACGAATTAAATTAAAATAAAACGAAAACGCAACGTCACTTCGTAAGTTCCCGCCAAAAAGTTTTAATGACCTTAGTAAAAGAAAAGTGTTTCGATTTTCGAGATATTCAAAAATCAATACATAAAATTTTATAGTTTGGCACCTAACATTAAAATTTTAGACAAAAGTTCCCTTCACCTTCTAGGGGCCCCAATTTTTGAAGATTCTTTTCCCCTCTACATACTAAATATTACTTCTAAGTTTAAAGAATACGCAGACCGTCTTATCGAAATAAGCCCTCATTTTGCCCTATCAATAATTAAATTCTGCCTTTTCGTTCCTAAATTAACATATGTGCTCCGTTGTTGCCCCTTCTGGAAATTACAAAATTTGTTATCACCATTAGACGATATAATCAGATCTCTTTTGGAATCTATTTTAAATATACAGCTCAGTGACACGTCTTGGACTCAGGCATCCCTCCCCATTCGTTATGGTGGATTAGGGATCCGTAAAATTTCTAGTGTTTCTTTACCAGCTTTTTTGTCTTCCGCCTTTAGCTCAGCCAGTCTCATAGGTAAAATCCTAAGGGCTTTTCCCTCAAACTATGAGGCTGCTGGTTTGGAGGAGGCCAAAAAAGCTTGGCCAATTGCTTGCCCGGGACAGGATGTCCCTGGCCACCCAAATTCACAAAGGAGCTGGGACGATGTCATTTCTAAATTAACTTTTAATACTCTTTTAAGCCGCAGCATGGGACCGGAACGGGCCAGATTACTGGCGTCGGCCACTAGGGAAGCTGGTGATTGGTTACATGCATACCCGTCACCGAACATCGGCACTTTTTTGGTGCCAGACGCACTTCGCCTTGCAACCTGTCTACGACTAGGGGTTCGTGTATGCTTTCCTCACAGGTGTCCCTGTGGCAGCGAGGTCGACCCACTGCGACAACATGGGCTATCGTACTAAAAAAGTGCCGGTCGCTTCTCTAGGCATGCCGCGCTGAATGATATCATACGCCGCAGTCTTGCCACCCATGGAGCTTGGGAAGGGCACTGGCATGGGATGCTACCTGTGTGGACACATTAGCCCCTTCTCATCTTCATGGAACCAGCATTCAAGCAGGCGCGGCGGCTGAAGCGGCAGAAAAATTAAAAAGACAAAAATATAGGGGTCTCGGCACTGAATATAATTTTATTCCTTTCGGTGTTGAGACCCTTGGTCCGTGGGATTCTGGCGCTCGCCAGCTCTTTAAAGAGCTGGCTAATAGGTTAAGACTTTGTACTGGGGACCGAAGACTGGCAGTTTCCTCGCACAACGTATCAGCATTGCGATAAGGCGAGGAAACGCTGCCAGCATCTTCGGAACCATGCCAAAGGGGCCTAACTTTTTTAATTTATTTTAGTTGTTAGTTTTAAATTGTATTTATTCCATTATTATTAGTATTTTATCTTAATCTGAAAATTATATATATTATGTACCTAATATCGAATGAATTATACTTTACTTAATAAGAAAAATCAAAATATCTCGCAAATGGACCCTTTTACTAAGGTTATTTGTTGTATATTTGGTAGCTGACCCGCCCACTCTTTTGTCGTAGGCACTACTCACTGCTCACTGCTCACTGCTCACTGCTCACTGCTCACTGCTCACTGCTCACTGCTCACTGTTCACTGCTCACTGCTCACTGCTCACTGCTCACTGCTCACTGCTCACTGCTCACTGCTCACTGCTCACTGCTCACTGCTCACTGTTCACTGCTCACTGCTCACTGCTCACTGCTCACTGCTCACTGCTCACTGCTCACTGCTCACTGCTCACTGCTCACTGCTCACTGCTCACTGCTCACTGCTCACTGCTCACTGCTCACTGCTCACTGCTCACTGCTCACTGCTCACTGCTCACTGCTCACTGCTCACTGCTCACTGCTCACTGCTCACTGCTCACTGCTCACTGCTCACTGCTCACTGCTCACTGCTCACTGCTCACTGCTCACTGCTCACTGCTCACTGCTCACTGCTCACTGCTCACTGCTCACTGCTCACTGCTCACTGCTCACTGCTCACTGCTCACTGCTCACTGCTCACTGCTCACTGCTCACTGCTCACTGCTCACTGCTCACTGCTCACTGCTCACTGCTCACTGCTCACTGCTCACTGCTCACTGCTCACTGCTCACTGCTCACTACTCACTACTCACTACTCACCCTAGTGCCCTAGTCACCTAGTCACCCTAGTCACCTAGTGGAGTGTGGAGTGTGCCACCGGCCACCGGCCACGGCACGGTTCAGAAGGTGCTATACTTAGCGATCAGTCGTTTCAAATAAACATACCTAATGAGTAACAGAAGGCAACTATGACATTATCTCCAGGAATGGAAGCCAGTGTGTAAACTAACAAGTTCTGTCTGTTGCAGGTTCGCATCACAAATGTCTAACATTTTCGGTCCGGTGTTATTAATTTACTACGCCTTCCACCAAATCAGCGGCTGCATTTTATGGCTCGAATGTTCGCAACTGGTGAGATTATTTATAGCTGTTTATAAAATGTACTTTAGGGAGCTGGGGCTTACATTGGGGGGGGGCTGCCCACGCTGTGCCTCCGGTGCGTGGTCGTCATCGCCACTCTAGAACCTGCCAATTCAATCAACTAAACACTTTTGTTCGTGTTTAAATCATATTCGATCACGTAGCGAAAGTCCGAGCATGGCCCCTGAGCCTTCTTGTGAGGCCCATAGTTAGCGGTTAGCGACCATGTTTCAGTGCCACGAGTCATCACTTCACGTCTTTAAGCACTGAGCTAGTTCCGACGAAACAACGTTGTGTAGCTTCCCGAATCCGTTATTTGATCCCTAATAGCAAAATTATCTCATGGTGTAATAATTATAGGCCGTGTAATTTTGGAACGTAGTTCCTTATCGCGCGTTATGAAATATGAAAGGGGGCTATACGGACAAAAAATCACCACAAAAATCACCATTTTTGTGTCGGTGACAAAAGTCACCGACCGCTGTGCGGCGTGCGCATGTCCCTCTCTCTCTCTCTCTTTCTTATAGAAAGCAAGCCAGATATATTCATTTCTATTTATATATATATTTATATTTTTTATATATTATACTCTCTCGACTTATACAACTTCTTTCCATCCGGGTGTCCGTTGACTCTCAAGTTTTTTTAATAATTCATCGGGTTCGATGTTATAGTTTTCATCCAAATCAGCCTCGAGACTCCTTTCAGCATTTTTCGCTGTTTTTCAGCATTTGCTTTAGTGAATGATTTGGCCTACCACGCGCCCTCTTGCATCATTCATCAAGTATACAGGTACATACAGGTAACAAATAATAAAATAATTACGTGATTTTGCCGGAATCTTCGTTGGTATTATTTTTGCCAAAGTAGTTACTACATGTACAGAGTTGCAGGCACAGACAGTTGCTGCACAGACGGTTGCAGGCACAGACAGTTGCAGGCACAGACAGTTGCTGCACAGACGGTTGCAGGTACAGACAGTTGCAGGCACAGACAGTTGCAGGCACAGACAGTTGCAGGCACAGACAGTTGCAGGCACAGACAGTTGCAGGCACAGACAGTTGCAGGCACAGACAGTTGCAGGCACAGACAGTTGCAGGCACAGACAGTTGCAGGCACAGACAGTTGCAGGCACAGACAGTTGCAGGCACAGACAGTTGCAGGCACAGTTGCAAGACATGCAACAACACAAGTCTTAGCTCTATCTACTCGTTCATTACCTATAGACCAGTAGCTTTTATTACTATTATACCTAAAGTCATTAAAATAAATAAAATAGTTATGCATACCAAAAATTGAATTCATAATTTTTAGAAAAACAAATTTTCCTACTAATATTAATAAATGTCAATGTTTGGATGTTTGTTGCTCAATCACGCAAAATGGGCACACGGGTAGATCATATTCTGGAATAAAACATAAGATATCAAAGTCGCGGGGTGTATGTAATTTTTTGCATAAAGCTACTAGCGAGTAGCGACATGGATAAAATGGCAGCAACAGCAGCATTCGTTCACTTATACAGGCGAGGGCATTCGAGTACGTTAGTAGCATACGAGGAAATCTGTTAAAACTAATGGAATCTTATCTCAGAGATAGGTTAGAGATAACTGATAACAAGTAGGTACCTATAATCAGACAGAAGAAAAGTGATCAGTGGTGTCCCGCAAGGAAGCGTTTTAGGTCCACTGTTATTTTTAATTGATATTAACGATTAGCCAGAAGTTACTACTCGTACGGAACCATCCAATGACTCTGTTTGCTGTTGACAAACAGAGATATGGCAAACTTGACTTTAATTATAATTACTTAGGTAGGTATACAAATTAATTAACAAAGTTAATGCTAAAAAAATCCAAGGAGTTGAAGTAGATAACAGACTGACATGGACAATGGACATTGGACCTTACACATACTAAATGTTATGTAAAAGACTGAGACGATTCTCTTTCACTTTATACAAAATGTAACGGCTTTGTTTACCACGCCTACGTCGATATGGTATCCTATTTTGGGGTACCTCTACCATTTTAATTTAGAGCACAGAAATCATGCATTCCAGCTATTCGTGGTTTAAAACGAATAAAATGTATCTTATCTTATATTTTCTAAATATTGTCTTTGCCGAAGGGGTACTCAGGATGGCTCTTTGTATAGTAAAATAGTGCCAGTTTTTTAATCAGGCTGTAAAGATAATCGTTTTGATTATAGTCCGGTATACAGGAAGAATTTTTCAACTGGGCGTGGATGGCTAAATCCTAAACTAAAGGGAATATCGAAAAATGCTGAAAGGAGTCTCGAGGCCGATTTTGATAAAAACTAAAACTGCACCATTATATTTTCGAAAAAATGTTTTCCCAAGCCAGGAATCGAACCCGATGAATTTGAAAAAAACACACAACCTGTATTATTACACCACCTGATAATGTTACTAATAAGGATCAAATTTTCTGAAGTAATGACATACGGAAAACTAAAAGAATGTGTTCTTGTTTAATAAAATGTTTTATTTTGTATTTTCATACAAACTATTGTACTTGTCAAATTGATTGAAATAATTTTTGATTTTGTACACTCGTTGGACTTGACTGATAACCCACTCGCATTAACAATGAGTCTCGAGGCCGTTTTTGATGAAAACTAATACGACATCATTAGATTTTTTTCAGCATCAGTTTCAGGACGGAACCTAAAGTGAAACGAATGACGACCATCAAAATTACTAGAATTTATATTAATAAATAAACTTTTGAATTGGAATTTGCAGAGTGCTATTAGTCCTACGTCCTACATGCTATTGATGAAAGCGGTACACTTCTGAAGGCTATTATGTATTAATCTAATCTAATGAATATTTTTCCAGGAACCAAAAGCATTAGTACGTTACGTACCTCTAACACTTGTGTTAAATGAACAACTGATACAGATATCTGTAGTGTTTGAGTTGCTCAATTCAAAAGTAAGTACAATATTATTAATGTGTCTATTTAGTTACATTAGCACGTTACGTACCTCTAACACTTGTGTTAAATGAACAACTGATACAGATATCTGTAGTGTTTGAGTTGCTCAATTCAAAAGTAAGTACAATATTATTAATGTGTCTATTTAGTTACATTAGCACGTTACGTACCTCTAACACTTGTGTTAAATGAACAACTGATACAGATATCTGTAGTGTTTGAGTTGCTCAATTCAAAAGTAAGTACAATATTATTAATGTGTCTATTTAGTTACATTAGCACGTTACGTACCTCTAACACTTGTGTTAAATGAACAACTGATACAGATATCTGTAGTGTTTGAGTTGCTCAATTCAAAAGTAAGTACAATATTATTAATGTGTCTATTTAGTTACATTAGCACGTTACGTACCTCTAACACTTGTGTTAAATGAACAACTGATACAGATATCTGTAGTGTTTGAGTTGCTCAATTCAAAAGTAAGTACAATATTATTAATGTGTCTATTTAGTTACATTAGCACGTTACGTACCTCTAACACTTGTGTTAAATGAACAACTGATACAGATATCTGTAGTGTTTGAGTTGCTCAATTCAAAAGTAAGTACAATATTATTAATGTGTCTATTTAGTTACATTAGCACGTTACGTACCTCTAACACTTGTGTTAAATGAACAACTGATACAGATATCTGTAGTGTTTGAGTTGCTCAATTCAAAAGTAAGTACAATATTATTAATGTGTCTATTTAGTTACATTAGCACGTTACGTACCTCTAACACTTGTGTTAAATGAACAACTGATACAGATATCTGTAGTGTTTGAGTTGCTCAATTCAAAAGTAAGTACAATATTATTAATGTGTCTATTTAGTTACATTAGCACGTTACCAGGGGCGTAGCTACCGCCGTATTTGCCGTATCAATTATACGGGGCCCCCGGGCCACGGGGGCCCCCAAAGTGTGTAAGGAAAAAGAATAAAAACTTTCTAATTTATTTTATTTTACAAATGACAAAATTCTATAAAGCAATTCCTTTTTTTTCCGCCTTAAGCGTGCGTTCAAAAGTTGGCAACACTACATCGTTATGGCGGGCTGCGGGACTTCCCCGTTTTACTTACTTCATCTTCAACTCAGCGGGGAATCCCCGGGAATCCTTCATCGATATCGCGATGTACGTGTACGTTGTTGTACTTTGCATTGGATGTTAAACCACGGAGTGCAGTGCACTGTTTATTTACGCGCTTTATATAAATGTGCATTACATTGTAATTCAGTACAAACAATATTGTTCTTCTGGTTTAGCAGTATTAGTAACGATTTGTAAAAGAAATGAGTGAAAGGAAAAGAGATTATCCCAGCGGCGCTGAGAAAAGAAAAATTAAACAGAAAAGGGACGAGGTTATAAAAAAAGTGCCCAAAATTTCTTCATTTTTTCAGAGACAAGATACTGTGAGTGATTTAGATTGGAAAGGTAAGTACTACACTACTACCCAACCCATTTATTAGGGGCCCGTAGTGATAAACAAGGAAATCTTTTAATTTCGGTCTGTCCATCTGTCCGTCACAAAAAGTTGTCTCCCCCCTCGATTTTCACAATTATACTGTTTTTAGGGTTCCGTGCCTTGATTAAAAAAAACAAAATTCTAACTTATCTATAGGATCGATTTGTTTTGTTGTTTGTTTATCAGTCCGTATCGTATCGTTAATTGCGTGTTGAGAACTTCAGATGTGCAGACTCGCTTTCGGGTTCTCGTTTTGTATGGCCACTACACTACGCGCTGCGTTTAAATAGCACGCAGGTGTATAGTAATGCACGGACGGGCTGCAGGTGATTTTGTATCTACTAATAGGTACGAGCACAATCCGCGTAGAATCTGTGTGCGTCTGAACTGAACACTCTCTAACTGTGACCCTTAGTAACGTTATTTATTTATATATAACTCTTTTTAGTTTAGTATCAAAGCATTCGTATTTATTTTTTAACAATTACTCGTTTATTTTTAGATTCTTCTGAAGCATGTTCTTCGTCACATATCCATCCGGAAATAGAAGAAAGCCAAGCACATACTTTATCGGATGTCCATCCAGAAATCGAGGAACCCCAAGTCAACGATTCTGATATATCTGCAGATAATGCAGATTGTAATATAATTTCATCAGATAGAGGAAATTTTGGTGACAATTTAACTGAATGCGAACGAAAAATAATTTTTAAATTGGGTCCATTTAAACCACAAGGACCATTTCCAAAAGTTTCAGAAAATAACCGACCTTTTTCAGCTTATTATTATTCATATTTCAATCAGGCAGGCATAAAAATTATAAGACCATGGTTATGTTATTCTAACGTTTTAAACAAACCGTACTGTCACTTCTGTTGGTTATTAGCAGATCGTCAAAACAAATCATACTCCTCTGCTTGGGTTAACGGTGTTTCGGTTAGAAGCAATTTCACACAAACTATTCTTGACCATGAAAAGTCACAGCAGCATATTAGTGCCTCACTCTCTTATAATAATTGGTTGCAAGGAAATACCATCGATACTCTATTGAAAAGTGAAATCGATAGTAAAATTACATTCTGGAGAGATGTACTGCATCGTATAATTAATGTTATAATTACTTTAGTATCTTGTAATCTACCTTTGAGGGGGCATGATTCTGATTCTGGCAATTTTATGGCAATTTCACGTCTGCTATCTAACTATGATGCAACTTTAAAAGAACTTTTTCTAAAACCGAAAGGTGAAATAAATTATTTAAGCCCTACGATTCAAAACGAAATTATTAGTTTGCTTGGTACTAACGTTAGGAACAGTATTATCTCAGAAATTAAAAAAGCTCCATTTCTGACAATAATTCTGGATACAACACAAGACTTGTCAAAAATTGACCAACTATCTGTAGTTTTTCGATATATCTCGGTTACAGAAAATGATGATAATGTGCCTAAAGAAATAAAAATCTGTGAGTCCTTTTTAGGATTCATAGCAGTAACCGATTGCAGTGCTGCAGGTCTGAAAACTGTCATTTTAAATTTGACTAAAGAATATGGAATTGATTTGACTAAATGTAGAGGACAGGGATACGATGGAGCAAATGTTATGTCGGGTGTGTATGGAGGATTACAAACCCTAATAAAAGAGCATGCTCCAAATGCCGATTATGTTCATTGTGCTGCGCACGCTTTAAACTTGGTTTTGAACGATGCTGCGAGACATGTTCGTGAAGTATCGACTTTTTTCGATAATTTAGAAAAAATATATACTTTTTTTGGCAATAGTATAAAACGCTGGGCTATGCTAAGTGACGATTCATCTGAAAAATATTTGATTACCCTTAAAAAGGTATGTCCTACCAGATGGTCTTCTAGGAACGACGCTTTATTAGCAGTAAAGAAAAAATTTTTACTAATCATGAAAACTTTGTACCAACTAAATTTAATTTCAAATAAAAAAGATGAACGTGAAGAATGTAAAAGTATAATTAATATTTTAGAGAGTTTTGATTTCTTAGTGCTCGTTACATTTTTTTCTTCACTATTTGAAATTATTAATCCTGTTTCTAAAGCTCTACAGCATGAAAATAATGACTTACAGAAATCTAGTATTTTATTAAGTAATCTTTTAAATAGACTGTGCCAATTAAGAAATCAGAATTCATTTAATAGTTTGCTAAATGAATCCAAAGATTTAGCAAAAAAGTGGGGGGTAACAACTGTTTTTAAAAACAGTAGGCGAAAGATAACGAAGCGTTTTTTTGATGAGTTATCACAAGATGAGAGAATTTCCGACCCGGAATCCTGCTGTTTAGATATATTAATTTCTCAAACTAAAGAAAGATTTCAGAGCCTTTGCAACCTGAGTAGTATATTCGAAATATTACAACCGGAGAAACTCCTATCTTCTTCAAGCGAAGAGATATTAAACGCTTCCGGAAAACTGTCTGCTAAATACAGTAAAGACATCTCACTTAATCTTTGTGACCAATTAAAGGCTCTAAAAACATGCTTAAATTCTGAAATTAAAAAAATTTATTCCATTAAAGAACTCATTGAATTATTGCTAGTAAAATTCAATAGTCTTGCATCCAGTTTTCCCGAGGTAATCACAGCATGCTTTTTATTCTTGACCCTTCCAGTTACAACCGCAACGGCAGAAAGAAGTTTTTCAAAATTAAAACTAATAAAAAATTACTTAAGAACTTCGATGGGACAAGAACGGCTGTCAGACATCTCACTATTGTCCATAGAGGCAGAAACTTTAGAAAAACTAAAATCATCATCAGCCATAAATGATTTAATAAATCAGTTTGCCGATAAAAAGGCAAGGAGAGTGAATATTTAAAATTCGATTTTTATTTGTAAAATGGGTAAATTATGTGATAAATAAATATTACTTCTCACAATATTTTTTTTCTTTTGTGAAAAATCTTTACCTCCATATAAGGGCCTCCAAAAAAATTTTTATACGGGGCCCCGACAAGGCACGCTACGCCACTGCACGTTACGTACCTCTAACACTTGTGTTAAATGAACAACTGATACAGATATCTGTAGTGTTTGAGTTGCTCAATTCAAAAGTAAGTACAATATTATTAATGTGTCTATTTAGTTACATTAGCACGTTACGTACCTCTAACACTTGTGTTAAATGAACAACTGATACAGATATCTGTAGTGTTTGAGTTGCTCAATTCAAAAGTAAGTACAATATTATTAATGTGTCTATTTAGTTACATTAGCACGTTACGTACCTCTAACACTTGTGTTAAATGAACAACTGATACAGATATCTGTAGTGTTTGAGTTGCTCAATTCAAAAGTAAGTACAATATTATTAATGTGTCTATTTAGTTACATTAGCACGTTACGTACCTCTAACACTTGTGTTAAATGAACAACTGATACAGATATCTGTAGTGTTTGAGTTGCTCAATTCAAAAGTAAGTACAATATTATTAATGTGTCTATTTAGTTACATTAGCACGTTACGTACCTCTAACACTTGTGTTAAATGAACAACTGATACAGATATCTGTAGTGTTTGAGTTGCTCAATTCAAAAGTAAGTACAATATTATTAATGTGTCTATTTAGTTACATTAGTTCCTTGTATAATAGTCGTGTAGTACAATAGTCTATAATCTACGAGTATACAGGCTGGCCCAAAAGGTGACGTCCAAAACTTTTTTGGTTTGCTGACTTCTGGGGGTACTCGGAAGTACCCTATGTATATTCCGCGATTTTTTTGTAGTTTCCAAGATATGTTTTTATTTCATATTTTTTTTTAAATTTTCGACGTAACTATTAAAAAACATTGTAACTTCAGCATTTTTTTTCCCACGTTTGTTTTAGATATTTTCGCCCTGTGACTGACCTGTGCTTTGATAAATGTGACCTGTTTTGGACTTTGATAAATAATAATCAAAGTCCAAAACACAGTGATTTGGATTTTTGTGCTGCATCATGAGCTATTCTTTGAGCGAATATGTAGAGATGCATTATTATTACGGTGTTGTCCAAGGAGATGGTCTCTTAGAGGCAAAGCTTTATCGAGAGCAACTCGAATGGCGACGAGAAGAACGGGAGCATTACCCGGATCACAGAGTGTTCATTAATGCACATAATACCCTGATGGCCGGACGAGTTCCTGGACGCAGTTCTCACGATGGAGTAGCCAGAGTGGATCCACAAGTTAGGGATCACGTCGTGGAACAAGTGCAGCACGACCCTTCTACTAGCACCAGAACTATCTCAAGAAGGACCGGCGTACCACGTTCATGAGGATACTGAAGTCAGCTGATCTAATTTAATTTTGTCTTTAAACCTTTTAATTACGCCACCGTTGTTGATGATGGAAACCTGCAAAATAAAGAAAATGTATTAGTTCAATAAAAAAAAACTTGAACGATATGGATAGTTACCTTTACTAGTGATGCTCGTACGATGCTATCTCATTAGTTACCCTCTTGTGTATGATGTAGGTACTGACGAGTACTGTTTGTGTACCTAGTTATGTTCTAAATAAAGGGGCGATGGTCGATGTACATGGGGCATGAAATGAAATGAAATGAAATGAAATTGTTTATTCATCCAAATAGGCCTTCACAGGCACTTATGAATAGTCAGACTCTAAATGCTCGGTTCGGAAGGTTGTTTTTGCTGAGAAGAGCCGGCAATAAACTCAGCAATTACTCTTTTCAAAAACAACTTACACCTATTACATTCAATAATTATTATTTATCTAGTCTCACTGACAATATTTGCGTGTTATGGCGGCAGAAATAGTAATCTATAGAATTTAATTATGACTGACTTAATAAACAACAAACTCAAGCAGACCAGCCCCCACAAGCAGCACCTGTTCACAAGTATGACGCGCGTGGCAGCCATCGCCCTCCTCGCACATTTTATAGGGAAGTGAGCGACCCGCCACACGACGCCGCCGCAAGCAAAGGCCTTAAAGCGAGCATGACTAACTTAAGTTTGCTCCAAACAAAAAGAAACAAAACGAATTAAAACACACAATATGTTATCACTGTTACTACTAACACGGTTTGTAAAATTAGGTAATATAATAGTGTATCTAACATTCCGCGACATAACAATATTCAAACGCACAAATGTTACAAATTTACCAAGCATTATCATCATTAAAATATTCATTTATATTATAGTAAGCCTTTTTTACCAAAACAGTTTTAATACAATCCTTAAATTTTTGCAAAGGCATATCTAAAATTGCAGTTGGGATTTTGTTATAGAAGCGTGCACCCAGTCCTAAAAATGATCCTTGCACTTTCTGAAGTCTATAAGCAGAGGTCACAAGTTGGTGCTTATTTCTAGTATTGATCGAGTGCATATCACTTTTTTTTACAAAAAGATTAATATTTTGATGCACAAATAATATATTTGCATAAATATATTGAGATGCAACCGTGAGTATGCCAGTTTCTTTAAACTTATCTCTGAGAGAAGTTCGAGCCCCCAAGTTATAAATAGCTCGCACAGCCCTCTTTTGCAAAACAAAAATTGTTTCTATTTCAGCAGCTTTACCCCAAAGCAAGATGCCATAAGACATAACACTATGAAAATAACTAAAATATACAATTCTAGCTGTATCTACATCAGTAAGCTGTCTAATTTTCCAAACTGCATAAGCCGCCGAACTGAGTTTCCCTGCTACAGATGATATTTGGGTCCCCCATTGAAGTTTCGAGTCTAAAGTGATCCCTAGAAATTTGGTTGATTCGACAAGATTGAGAACTTCATTATTTAACATTAAATTACTACCTACTTTTTTTACATTTGGTAATGCAAATTTAATACACTTAGTTTTCTTTGCATTTAAAACTAAATTATTTACTGTAAACCAATTTAATACCTTAGCTAATGCACCATTTACGTCGTCATAATTGGATTTCAGTCTATCAACACCAAAAATCAGTGAGGTATCGTCAGCAAATAGTACAATTCCACAGGTATTGTTAACATAATAGGGGAGGTCGTTTATATAAATTAAAAAAAGAAAAGGACCCAGAATAGAGCCCTGCGGTACACCCATATGCACAGGAGAACCAGACGATTTGACCCTGTTTACATCGACACTTTGAATTCTCTGTCCAAGGTATGATTTCATGAGATCAAGTGCCATACCTTTTACCCCATAATAATTTAGTTTACAAATGAGTCCCATGATCGACACAATCAAAAGCCTTGGAAAGGTCACAGAACACACCAATAACGTTCTGCGACTTCTCCCAAGCGCTATAGATATTTTTTAATAGTGCTACCCCAGCGTCAATTGTAGAACGACCCTTTGTAAACCCATACTGCTCACTATGTAAAAGCTCATTTAAATTAAAATGAGCCAGTAGTTGCGATAAAATAATTTTTTCAAATACTTTACTAAGAGCTGGCAAAATAGAAACAGGCCTATAATTAGATGGATCCTTAGGGTCGCCGGTTTTGAATAATGGAATTATTTTACTGTGTTTCATTATATCGGGAAATTTACCTAAATCTACACACCTGTTAAATATTAAAGCCAAATGAGGAGCAATATCATCAACGATACTCCGCAAAACATTAACAGATATATCCCATAAATCACCAGTGCGCTTTACTTTTAAACTCTTAAAAGTTTTGACAATGTCATAAGGCGTTACATGTCTAAATTTAAATATCTCATCGCACTCAGATACATTGTTTTTTAAAATTGATTCAGCATCTTTCGGTGATGAATTTAAGGAGCTGGTTGTAGCTACAGGTATATCACTAAAAAAATTATTGAACGCTTGTGCTAATTGACAATCTTCAGTAATAAGTTTATTATTTATATTTAGTTCAATACGATTATTAGGGTTTTTAGTCTTCCCCCTTTCTGAGTTAATAATATCCCAAGTTGTTTTAACCTTATTGGATGATTGACTAATTTTATTTTTTAAATAAATAGATTTAGCAGAAGCACAAACTTTTTTAAATATTTTGGAGTAATTTTTAACATACTCAAGAAAACTAATGTTTTGATTATATTTTTTCATACCATACAGCTCATACAACTTAGCTCTACTTTTATAAATACCAACCGTTGCCCAGTCATTAAACTTAAAAGGTTTTTTTTGATAGAAAGTCCTTGGTTTGAATGTATTATCAAATTCTTTTTTTATAAAATCAAAAATTTTATTGTAAAGAATATCTGGTTCTTCCTGTGCCATGTCAATAGAAACAATATTATTTCTTACATTATTTTGGAAACTGAGCATACGATTTAAAGTAATAGGTCTACATGTTAATTTATGAGGGATAATGTTGGTCTCACTTGGTAAAACTACCTTTTGACCACAATGGTCTGAAGTTAATTCGCTAATTACGGATTTTTCTAGTACATCACAGTTGCAAAACACATTATCGAGGCAAGTGGCAGACGTTGCTGTAATTCTAGTTGACTCATAGAATAGGTTATTTAAATTAAATGATTTGAACAGGTTCATTAACCTTATTGTTGTAGGTGAATCTATTAGCAAATTGACATTAAAATCACCACAGACTATTAAATTCTTGTTACGTGTTTGAGCCTTCTTAAGAGCATCCTCTACGACTAATTCAAACAAACTAAAGTCACCTAAAGGGGGACGGTACACGCAAACTATAACAAATCGCTCCAACTCCACACATGACAATTCAGCAGTGCGTTCGATTGACAAGTCTACAATGTCTTTTCGATCCTTACATTTAATATTACTAGAAACTAATATCAAGCTGCCACCGTGTATTGCTGATTTTCTAACGAACGCACTTATCAACTTATAATTAGGAGTATTAAGTAATACTTCGTGGCTTTTTAACCAGTGTTCAGTAACACAAAAGACATTAACGTCATGGAATTCAAGAAATAATTCCATTTCCAATTCTTTTCCAGCTAGGCCTTGCATATTCTGATGTACAATATTTAAACAATTGAGTCTAGCCTTTGTCGTACCTGAAAATCCTCCCCAGTCAACTGGTTATCAAGTATAACACCAGTGTCAATATCCCCAGCCAAGCTACTAATAGCTTGATTATAAAAGTGTAAATTACCAGCTAACAATGTAGCGATATGTCGCTTAGACTTAATTGGCAGATAAAGTGTATCATTTGTCATTTTGGCATTTCCAAGTACCCCCAGATATCAGCTATCCAAAGAACAGCAGACCCAGTTTCCGAGAGGTTGGTACTTGTATGTTATTACCGAGGTGAAATGTTAGATGTTACACATCATCAGCGACTACTGTAGGCTCACTCGTGTTTATTACCGAGATGAAATGTTAGATGTTACACATCATCAGCGACTACTGTAGGCTCACTCGTGTTTATTACCGAGATGAAATGTTAGATGTTACACATCATCAGCGACTACTGTAGGCTCACTCGTGTTTATTCGAGTGTGTAATGTAATGCTAGATGTTATAATGGTTCCAGAGCGAGAAATTGTCGGATGCAGTGTACAGTGTACCTTGGGAGTGCATGGACGCGACGAACAAGAAGATGGTGTACATTCTGTTGCATCAGTCTCAGAAATCAATCAGTGTGAAGGCTCTGGACATGGTCACCGTGGGCGTGCAGAGTATGGCCGCGGTCTGTATCTTCACTACTATTCATACATTTGTTACTTGAATGTTTGTTACTCTTTCACGCAAAAACTATTTGACGGATTTTGATTAGACCTGGCACACAGGTAAATCATGTTCTGGAATAAAATATAGGATTGTCAATAATAATAATATTAATCGAGGCCTCGGGTGACCGGCGGGCGGGGAGCTTTTTCCGCCAACGCATCAGCTTGGCCATCCAAAGAGGAAACGCTGCCAGCCTTCTGGGAACCTTGCCGATCGGCAGCAGCGGCAGCCTCGAAGATGTTTTTTATGTATTGTAATTGTACATTTGCATGTATATTTTGTACATTTGTTGTAAATATTAAATGGATTGTCAATGAATACTGAAACATTATGAGAAAATGGTACCGCAGTATGTGACTTCCCACATTATATAAAAGTTCATAATAATTTGTACTCTTTCCAGATATTAAAGTCATCTTTATCATTCTTCGTGATGCTGAGGACGTTAGCAGATGATCATTAAAATACATTTAATGAGCTTATATTTTATTTGCGTATATTAATGACTTATTGCATTAGTGTAATGTAATACTAAGTACTTGAGCAGAGCACCTCCACGTACCTATCTAAATACTAACCGAACTTAGAGTATATTTACAAATAAAGTTCTCTTCACTATTATAAAGTTCAGTCATTTTGTGTTTCTTATTTTTCCTTCCTTTAGATAGATAGATAGATAGATACATAGATAGATAGATAGATAGATAGATAGATAGATAGATAGATAGATAGATAGATAGATAGATAGATAGATAGATAGATAGATAGATAGATAGATAGATAGATAGATAGATAGATAGATAGATAGATAGATAGATAGATAGATAGATAGATAGATAGATAGATAGATAGATAGATAGATAGATAGATAGATAGATAGATAGATAGATAGATAGATAGATAGATAGATAGATAGATAGATAGATAGATAGATAGATAGATAGATAGATAGATAGATAGATAGATAGATAGATAGATAGATAGATAGATAGATAGATAGATAGATAGATAGATAGATAGATAGATAGATAGATAGATAGATAGATAGATAGATAGATAGATAGATAGATAGATAGATAGATAGATAGATAGATAGATAGATAGATAGATAGATAGATAGATAGATAGATAGATAGATAGATAGATAGATAGATAGATAGATAGATAGATAGATAGATAGATAGATAGATAGATAGATAGATAGATAGATAGATAGATAGATAGATAGATAGATAGATAGATAGATAGATAGATAGATAGATAGATAGATAGATAGATAGATAGATAGATAGATAGATAGATAGATAGATAGATAGATAGATAGATAGATAGATAGATAGATAGATAGATAGATAGATAGATAGATAGATAGATAGATAGATAGATAGATAGATAGATAGATAGATAGATAGATAGATAGATAGATAGATAGATAGATAGATAGATAGATAGATAGATAGATAGATAGATAGATAGATAGATAGATAGATAGATAGATAGATAGATAGATAGATAGATAGATAGATAGATAGATAGATAGATAGATAGATAGATAGATAGATAGATAGATAGATAGATAGATAGATAGATAGATAGATAGATAGATAGATAGATAGATAGATAGATAGATAGATAGATAGATAGATAGATAGATAGATAGATAGATAGATAGATAGATAGATAGATAGATAGATAGATAGATAGATAGATAGATAGATAGATAGATAGATAGATAGATAGATAGATAGATAGATAGATAGATAGATAGATAGATAGATAGATAGATAGATAGATAGATAGATAGATAGATAGATAGATAGATAGATAGATAGATAGATAGATAGATAGATAGATAGATAGATAGATAGATAGATAGATAGATAGATAGATAGATAGATAGATAGATAGATAGATAGATAGATAGATAGATAGATAGATAGATAGATAGATAGATAGATAGATAGATAGATAGATAGATAGATAGATAGATAGATAGATAGATAGATAGATAGATAGATAGATAGATAGATAGATAGATAGATAGATAGATAGATAGATAGATAGATAGATAGATAGATAGATAGATAGATAGATAGATAGATAGATAGATAGATAGATAGATAGATAGATAGATAGATAGATAGATAGATAGATAGATAGATAGATAGATAGATAGATAGATAGATAGATAGATAGATAGATAGATAGATAGATAGATAGATAGATAGATAGATAGATAGATAGATAGATAGATAGATAGATAGATAGATAGATAGATAGATAGATAGATAGATAGATAGATAGATAGATAGATAGATAGATAGATAGATAGATAGATAGATAGATAGATAGATAGATAGATAGATAGATAGATAGATAGATAGATAGATAGATAGATAGATAGATAGATAGATAGATAGATAGATAGATAGATAGATAGATAGATAGATAGATAGATAGATAGATAGATAGATAGATAGATAGATAGATAGATAGATAGATAGATAGATAGATAGATAGATAGATAGATAGATAGATAGATAGATAGATAGATAGATAGATAGATAGATAGATAGATAGATAGATAGATAGATAGATAGATAGATAGATAGATAGATAGATAGATAGATAGATAGATAGATAGATAGATAGATAGATAGATAGATAGATAGATAGATAGATAGATAGATAGATAGATAGATAGATAGATAGATAGATAGATAGATAGATAGATAGATAGATAGATAGATAGATAGATAGATAGATAGATAGATAGATAGATAGATAGATAGATAGATAGATAGATAGATAGATAGATAGATAGATAGATAGATAGATAGATAGATAGATAGATAGATAGATAGATAGATAGATAGATAGATAGATAGATAGATAGATAGATAGATAGATAGATAGATAGATAGATAGATAGATAGATAGATAGATAGATAGATAGATAGATAGATAGATAGATAGATAGATAGATAGATAGATAGATAGATAGATAGATAGATAGATAGATAGATAGATAGATAGATAGATAGATAGATAGATAGATAGATAGATAGATAGATAGATAGATAGATAGATAGATAGATAGATAGATAGATAGATAGATAGATAGATAGATAGATAGATAGATAGATAGATAGATAGATAGATAGATAGATAGATAGATAGATAGATAGATAGATAGATAGATAGATAGATAGATAGATAGATAGATAGATAGATAGATAGATAGATAGATAGATAGATAGATAGATAGATAGATAGATAGATAGATAGATAGATAGATAGATAGATAGATAGGTTTAGGTTTAGGTTTAGGTTTAGGTTTAGGTTTAGGTTTAGGTTTAGGTTTAGGTTTAGGTTTAGGTTTAGGTTTAGGTTTAGGTTTAGGTTTAGGTTTAGGTTTAGGTTTAGGTTTAGGTTTAGGTTTAGGTTTAGGTTTAGGTTTAGGTTTAGGTTTAGGTTTAGGTTTAGGTTTAGGTTTAGGTTTAGGTTTAGGTTTAGGTTTAGGTTTAGGTTTAGGTTTAGGTTTAGGTTTAGGTTTAGGTTTAGGTTTAGGTTTAGGTTTAGGTTTAGGTTTAGGTTTAGGTTTAGGTTTAGGTTTAGGTTTAGGTTTAGGTTTAGGTTTAGGTTTAGGTTTAGGTTTAGGTTTAGGTTTAGGTTTAGGTTTAGGTTTAGGTTTAGGTTTAGGTTTAGGTTTAGGTTTAGGTTTAGGTTTAGGTTTAGGTTTAGGTTTAGGTTTAGGTTTAGGTTTAGGTTTAGGTTTAGGTTTAGGTTTAGGTTTAGGTTTAGGTTTAGGTTTAGGTTTAGGTTTAGGTTTAGGTTTAGGTTTAGGTTTAGGTTTAGGTTTAGGTTTAGGTTTAGGTTTAGGTTTAGGTTTAGGTTTAGGTTTAGGTTTAGGTTTAGGTTTAGGTTTAGGTTTAGGTTTAGGTTTAGGTTTAGGTTTAGGTTTAGGTTTAGGTTTAGGTTTAGGTTTAGGTTTAGGTTTAGGTTTAGGTTTAGGTTTAGGTTTAGGTTTAGGTTTAGGTTTAGGTTTAGGTTTAGGTTTAGGTTTAGGTTTAGGTTTAGGTTTAGGTTTAGGTTTAGGTTTAGGTTTAGGTTTAGGTTTAGGTTTAGGTTTAGGTTTAGGTTTAGGTTTAGGTTTAGGTTTAGGTTTAGGTTTAGGTTTAGGTTTAGGTTTAGGTTTAGGTTTAGGTTTAGGTTTAGGTTTAGGTTTAGGTTTAGGTTTAGGTTTAGGTTTAGGTTTAGGTTTAGGTTTAGGTTTAGGTTTAGGTTTAGGTTTAGGTTTAGGTTTAGGTTTAGGTTTAGGTTTAGGTTTAGGTTTAGGTTTAGGTTTAGGTTTAGGTTTAGGTTTAGGTTTAGGTTTAGGTTTAGGTTTAGGTTTAGGTTTAGGTTTAGGTTTAGGTTTAGGTTTAGGTTTAGGTTTAGGTTTAGGTTTAGGTTTAGGTTTAGGTTTAGGTTTAGGTTTAGGTTTAGGTTTAGGTTTAGGTTTAGGTTTAGGTTTAGGTTTAGGTTTAGGTTTAGGTTTAGGTTTAGGTTTAGGTTTAGGTTTAGGTTTAGGTTTAGGTTTAGGTTTAGGTTTAGGTTTAGGTTTAGGTTTAGGTTTAGGTTTAGGTTTAGGTTTAGGTTTAGGTTTAGGTTTAGGCTTAGGTTTAGGTTTAGGTTAGGTTAGGTTAGGTTAGGTTAGGTTAGGTTAGGTTAGGTTAGGTTAGGTTAGGTTAGGTTAGGTTAGGTTAGGTTAGGTTAGGTTAGGTTAGGTTAGGTTGAGGTTGATAACTTTGCGGAATACTTACGGATCTTGTTGAAACTGATACCACTTACCTTTGGCGTGCTCTTTTGACGATCGATTCTGTAAAAACCCGTGACTTGGCTTTCCTTCTTGGATTTCGACTTTCTGTGTTGATTGGACTTGTTTTGTTTGTAATTTTTTGTTATATTTGTTAAGTTTTTTGTGTGTTGTCGTCGGTGTGGAACATCCTTTTTAGGCTTGTTGCATAGCGGCGGCAGCCCTCTTGCCTTCGGGCTTTGATTGGTTACTACCGAACGTTGTGTTCCGTAGATATTTAGTTTTTAAGTGTTAAATTTTCTTGTTGAATTTTTTCATTTTAAAATTAAAATTTTGTTTGTTACGCCATTTCTTGGGGTTGACCCCTACGGCTGCAGAAATAGTGTGAGCGGATAGAGGGCATCGTCCCCTATTACGCAACACCTTTCGCGCCGTTCTACGACCCCTCGAAGTGGTCGATAAAGTGATAACGCAAGTTATTTTTTATTGTTTTTATTTAGTGTAAATTTGGTTTGTTTACCTTTTTGCATCTAAAAAAAGTTGGTGTTGCCGCTATCGCTCAACGCCCTGTTTGGGGCTGGGACATAGCGGCAATAGTCTACTTTCGTGTAGGCTAGGTCCGGTTACTGCATCGCTAATAGTTTTGAAGTAATCGGATTTTTAAAATTTTATTTAAAATTTTACTTAATTTTTTCATCGAAATTTTGACCAAAAATAGGCAATTTTGATATTGGCTCCATTTTTTGGTGTTAACCCCTACGGCCATAGTAGGGGTTTCAGGGGATAGGGGGCTTCGCCCCCTATTTTTAGAGATTTTTTGCGCCCGGCTGCGACGTTCAGAAGCCAGGCAAATTAATATAGTAGGGGGGCCTGAATCATAAAATTGCTATTTTGTTGATTCAGGCGCTTTTATTATATTGTATGGGATTTTTAAAAGCCGGCACACCCTTGACCGTTTTATTAACCTAACTCCGTTTTAGGTTAATAACTTCGGCTAGGGTGGTCCGATCCGGACAATTTTTTGCCACAACGTGGACGAGGGTGGTATGTCTACGAACGCGGAAAGGGGGGGGTCCCCCCGCAGGAGGGGGGGGAGGATTTATAGTTCTCCCTCCGAATCGGAGGAGGAAGACCTCGTAGAGGCCACGGAGGTGGCTTCTCAGCCCCAGAAAAGGGGGCACGGGGTGGGGGAAGACGACCCCCAACCTGATAGTGGACCCAAGGTCCACACAGCGAGGAGGGGGAAGCCCAGAGGGGCCTACGCGGGGTTAGCGGCGGCGAGGGCGAAGCTCGCGGATTCGGAACCCTTCCGGTTCTCGGATTCGGACATCGCCGCTGTGTCGTACCGGAAGGACTTCCCGGAGCTCCGGTCTAGGGGGGGGAAAAGTGGGGGAACTCCCCCACTGAATAAAAAAGGTGAGAAGGGGCCGTTTGCCGACCCGATCGAGACCACTCGACGGGCGGTAGATACCATCTTGGAGGGGGCCCGCAAGTCGGGGAATTTGAAGGGGGAAGTGTGGGGCCAGATGAACCTGGCCTGTTTCACTATCATCAGCGCCATGGACGAGGTTGAGCTAGCCAGGCCCAAAAGTGAGGAAATCCGCATCCTTAAAGCGGATAACAAAAGGATGCGGGAACAGCTTACTCAGTGCCTGGCAGAGCTCAAGGCGCTCCGAGTAGCTTTCTCGGAGCGAGAGACCTCGTCCCCTCTGGCCCCCGCGCCGGAACGGATGACCGTGGCCCCTACGGCCCCCCCGCCGCTGCAGTTCGCCGCCGCGGAGTTGGCGGAAGCTCTTCAGGAGCTAAGACAGGACCTGTTCACCTCCCTGGGGAACATGTTAAACACCCGTCTGGAGGAGATGAACAGGCGTCTCCCAGCAGAGCCCATACTCCGCCCCCCGCTTGCGGCGGACAGAAAGAAGAAGGGGCCGGCTCCACCGGCCCCACCTATGGAGGTAGCCTCGGAGCCCGAGTCCAGGGCCCGACTGGGCGATGGGCGGCCTAAAAAGGCCGTTAAAAAGGTGGCGGCCCCCAAGGTCACCCCCACCATCGAGACTGCCCCGGCCCAAAGGGCCGCCCCGAAGACCACCAGGCCCTCGGAAGGGGGACCAGGCCCTTCGGGCCAAGTAAGACCGGGCGAGAGCTGGGCCCAACAGGTGGGGAAGAAGGCGAAAAAGAAGGCGAATGGAGCTGCCACAGCCCCTCGCCCCGCCACCGCCCCCGCCCCCGCCCCCGGCCCAGCCCCCACTTCTTCCTCTTCCAAAAAGAGGAGGAGGAAGAAGAAAAAGAGAACATCGAAGGCCTTAAAGGCCCCTACGACGGCGGCGGTGGTGATTAATATGAAAAAAGATATCACCACCGCCACAACGCTGCAGGCCACAATGTCCAAGGCTATCAACGGGATAAGCCTTGGCGAGGTCGGCCTGCAGCACGTGAGGGTTCGGACCTCTATGACGGGGGGCCGAGTCATAGAGGTTCCCGGGGACGACAGTGGGCGAGCGGCCGACAACCTGGCCGCAAAGCTGCAGGCCATCATCGGGGACGTCGCCCACATAAGTCGCCCCCAGAAAATGGCCGTCGTAGAGGTCACCGAGCTGGACGAGGCGACGACGAAGGAGTCGCTGACGTCGGCTATCGCCAGGGCGGGGGCCTGCAGCGAGGCCCACGTCAAAGCAGGGGGCATCCGCCTCCTGTACGATGGAAACAGGTCCGCCCTGGTCCAGTGCCCGGTGGGAGTGGCGAAAGCCCTCATTTCGCGTGGGAAGATCCTGGTGGGATGGTCAGCCGCCAGGGTCAGATCGGTTGGTCCAGCACCCATGCGGTGCTTCAGATGCATGGGGGTTGGACACTCGAGGGAGCTGTGCCCCTCTACTGTGGACCGGACATTCTCCTGCTACCGGTGCAGTCAAGAGGGGCACAAATCCAGCGATTGCTGGCAAGAGAGGGCATGGTGCGCGGTTTGCCACCATGCCAAGCTCCCCGCCGACCACGTGATGGGGGGCAGAAGCTGCTCCCCACCAGAAACGAGGGGTAAGGAGGTGAGGACAAGACCCACCCGTCCTCCACGCCCCCCACCTGCCGAAATAGCCGCCAGCGCCAGCCGGCCCGGCCCTGAGGACAACCAAATGGACGTCTAAATGCCAGTACACCAGCATTTGGACGTCCTGCAGACGAACGCCAACCACTCCGCCAGAGCCCAGGATCTGCTCATGCAGACCATGGCGGAGTGGGCAATTGGCGTCGCGGTTGTCGCGGAGCCCTACTTCGTCCCCCCCCAATCTAATTGGGTAGGGGACTCCGACGGAGTAGTGGCGATCGCAGTGCCGGCGGCGGGGGACTTCCCCCCCTTAACGAGGGTCGAAGGCGGACAGGGGTTCGTGGCGGCAAAGTGGGGGAGGGACACCATATTAGTGGCGGTGTACTTCTCCCCCAATAAGCCGCTACACGCCTTCGAGCGGTTCCTGGGGGTCCTAAGCGGGGTAGTTAGAAGAGCTGCCCCGTCACAAGTGATGGTCATGGGGGACCTCAACGCTAAAAGCTCGGCGTGGGGCTCCCCCATCACGGACCCCCGAGGGACTGCCCTCGAGGACTGGGTGACGGCAACAGGACTAGTAGTCCTGAACCAGGGCAGCGCCAACACTTGCGTGCGGAGGCAGGGGGGGTCAATCGTGGACGTAACGTTCGCGACCCCTGCCATAGCCGCGCGCGTCTCCGATTGGCGCGTCCTGGAGGACGTCGAGACCCTCTCTGATCACTTGTACATCAGATTGAGGGTCTCCAAAGATGGCGTCCAGCCGTCACCCACCCCAGGGGGGGAACGGGGAAATAACAGGCGGGGCTTCCCCAAATGGTCCCTCGCCAATTATGACAGGGACAGGGCGGACGAGGCGGCCATGGTGGAGGCATGGTGTGCTGCCCCACCAGCCACCCTCGGAGTCGAGGAAAGGGCGGCACAGTTCCGCGTCGCACTACAGACGGTGTGCGACGCGGCCATGCCTCGGGCCGGTCGCTTGTTCGCCCGAAAACGGGTGTACTGGTGGTCCGCAGAAATTGCGGCCCTGCGGATCACAAGCAATAGTGCCCGCCGCGCCTACCAACATTGTAGGCGCCGGCGGCACAGCGCTGAGGAGGAGGAAGGGCTCCATAGGGCCCTCAAGGAAGCAAAGGGGGCCCTCCAGGTGGCAATCGCCAAGGCCAAGGACGAAGCTCATGAGTCGTTCTTGGCCACCCTGGACAGGGATCCGTGGGGGCGGCCTTACAAAGTGGTGCGCAACAAAATGCGCACCGCTCCCCCCATGGATTCCCTAGAGCCCGACCTCCTTCGGAGCGTAGTCGAGGGGCTGTTCCCGCCAGCCCCCTCGATCTCTCCCCCGACGATGGCCGACCCCATAGTGGAGCCAGAGGCCGAACTCGTCATCGCACCTATAAGCGATGACGAGTTCGAAATAGCGACGGAACGTCTCCGGGGCTGCAAAAAAGCCCCGGGACCGGACGGCGTTCCGGGTCGCGTCCTTGGCGCCGCCCTTGAACACCTCGGGAACCGACTCAGGCAAGTCATGGATGACTGCCTGAGGGAGGGTCGGTTCCCGAGGACATGGAAGGAGGGGCGCCTATGCCTCCTGCGCAAAGAGGGTCGGCCACCAGATTGCCCGTCCGCCTATCGCCCCATCGTGCTGCTGGATGAGGTTGGGAAGCTGTTTGAGCGCATCCTGGCCTCCCGGATCCGGCAGCACCTCGAGACCGCCGGCCCGAACGTCTCGGACAGACAGTTCGGGTTCAGAGAAGGGCGGTCCACGCTCGACGCGCTGAAGTCCCTGAGGGATTTCTGCGAGTACGCGTCGAGCAGGGGGGAGGGTGTCATCGCGGTGTCTCTTGACATCGCGAACGCGTTCGGCACCCTTCCATATGGGGTGATAAGTGAGGCACTTAAATATCACGAAGTGCCTCACTACCTTCGGCGGATCATAGAGCACTACCTCACCGAGAGGGTAGTGCTCTATGAAAACATGAACGGGCAAAGGGGGGAGAGGGTGATGGCCTGCGGCGTGCCCCAGGGCTCCGTACTCGGTCCACTCCTCTGGAACCTGGGGTACGACTGGGCCATCAGAGCGGAGTTGCTTCCGCGCACACTCGTCGTCTGCTATGCAGACGACACGATGGTGGCTGTGCGCGGAAGCGAAATGCGGGAAACCCTGCGAAGGGCAGAGGTGGCGGCCGAGCTGACGATTGGCCGCATCGAACGGCTCGGCCTAAAGGTGTCCCTCCCGAAGACTGAGGCTATAGTCTTCGGGGGGCGAGGGTGGAGGCTGCCCGCTGATGCGGCGCTCACCATTGGAGGAGGGGCGGTCCAAATCAAGCCCCACATCAAATATCTGGGGCTGATATTGGACCGCAAATGGGATTTCGGGGAGCACTTCTCGAAGCTAGCTCCCCGAATCGTGGGCGCCGCATCGGCGCTAGGCAGACTCCTGCCAAATGTTGGAGGGCCGGGCTCCTTATGCCGGCGGCTATATGCCGGCGTGACGAGGAGCATGGCCCTCTACGGGGCCCCAATATGGGCGGACAAGCTGTCCGCCCGAAATAGGGCCCTACTGCGTAGGCCCCAACGGGTCGTGGCCCTCAGGATGGTGAGGGCCTACATGACGGTGGCCCACGCAGCGGCTTGCCTCCTCGCCTGCACCCCTCCGTGGGAGTTGGACGCAGAGGTGCAGGCAGAGACCTACCAACGTAGGTCTAGGGTCCGGGCAACAGGTGAACGCCCGGACCCTGAGGAGGTGGCAGCCGCCCGTCGCATGACGGAGCGCCGACTGCGCGACCGATGGAAAGCCCAACTAGAGGTCGCCCCTTATGGTGTCCGTACCATAGGGGCGATCCTCCCATCGGTCGACCTATGGCTAAAGAGGGCAGTCGGCGCTACATCGTACCGGCTCGTGCAGGTGATGACCGGACATGGCTGTTTCGGCCATTACCTGCACAAAATTGGAAGGGAGCCTGGCCCGCAGTGCCATGAGTGCGGAGATCCCGACGACACAGCCCAGCACACCCTCGAGGTGTGCAGTCGTTGGGACAGGGAGCGTGGCCTCATGGCACGTACCATCCAGCGGGCGGACCTCTCGCTCGAGAGCATTGTCTCCGCGATGCTCAGCAGCGAGGGGTCCTGGGAGGCTGTGGTCTCTTTCTGCGAGTTCGTCATCTCGCAGAAGGAGACCGCGGAGCGGGAGCGCGAGGAAGATCCTCTCGCGCATCCCCTCCGGCGCAGACGGCAGGGGTTGAGGCGGCGGCGGTTTGCCGCACGCCTAAACCCATAGTGACTGCGGGTGGAGGATGGGAGTCCTCCGCCTGCCGTGGCAAGTCACTGAGCGGTCTGGGAGAGGGGCCAAGCGTGCTCGGCCATCTCCCCATCGGCGCGGGAAGCCCCGGCAATGGCTGGGGCGCCGTCGGTGGACACCGTGGTCTATGCCTTCGCAGGTACCACGGTGTCCGACGAAACCGGCAAGAGGGCACGTCCGGGTGGTTTTTAGTGGGTAGCACTCCCTACCCTTCCTCACTCGGAGGAAGGAGAGGCGAAGTGTAGTCCCACATAACCCTCCGCCACTCCCATGTGCGGAGGGTATGCGTAACGCATTTTCCACCCGGTCAACAAAAAAAAAAACAAAAAAAAAAAAAAAAGGTTAGGTTAGGTTAGGTTAGGTTAGGTTAGGTTAGGTTAGGTTAGGTTAGGTTAGGTTAGGTTAGGTTAGGTTAGGTTAGGTTAGGTTAGGTTAGGTTAGGTTAGGTTAGGTTAGGTTAGGTTAGGTTAGGTTAGGTTAGGTTAGGTTAGGTTAGGTTAGGTTAGGTTAGGTTAGGTTAGGTTAGGTTAGGTTAGGTTAGGTTAGGTTAGGTTAGGTTAGGTTAGGTTAGGTTAGGTTAGGTTAGGTTAGGTTAGGTTAGGTTAGGTTAGGTTAGGTTAGGTTAGGTTAGGTTAGGTTAGGTTAGGTTAGGTTAGGTTAGGTTAGGTTAGGTTAGGTTAGGTTAGGTTAGGTTAGGTTAGGTTAGGTTAGGTTAGGTTAGGTTAGGTTAGGTTAGGTTAGGTTAGGTTAGGTTAGGTTAGGTTAGGTTAGGTTAGGTTAGGTTAGGTTAGGTTAGGTTAGGTTAGGTTAGGTTAGGTTAGGTTAGGTTAGGTTAGGTTAGGTTAGGTTAGGTTAGGTTAGGTTAGGTTAGGTTAGGTTAGGTTAGGTTAGGTTAGGTTAGGTTAGGTTAGGTTAGGTTAGGTTAGGTTAGGTTAGGTTAGGTTAGGTTAGGTTAGGTTAGGTTAGGTTAGGTTAGGTTAGGTTATTAGGCTTTGTTTCCCGGATTTGTGATTATCTTTGTGATTGGATTTTTTATTTGTTGGTGAGTTTTTTACTAATTGTGATTGTTTTAGTGTGTTGTCGTCGGTGTGGAACAACCTTTCTAGGCTTGTTGCATAGCGGCGGCAGCATTATTGCCTGCGGGCTTTTGTAGATTTTTCTAGAACCTTCCGTTCGATAGAAGTTCAATTTTTGAATTTCGAATTTAGTTGTTCGATTTTATTATTTAAAAATTTTATTTTTGTAAGTGGCGCCAATTCGTGAGGTTTTGCTTTGCGGTTGTAAAACGAGTGTGAGCAGATAGAGGGCATCGTCCTCTATTAAGCAACACCATTCGCTCCGCTCTGCGATCCCTAGAAGAGGAGAAAATCGAATAACGCAACTTACTTTTGGTTTTCATTAAATTTGGTTGTTTACACTTTTTGCCTCTCAAAAAGTTGTTGTTGCCGCTATTGCTTAAGTGCCTGAATAAGGTTGGGAGATAGGGGCAATAGTCCGGTTTCTTGTGAGGTAAGTCCGGTAGTTCCATCTGCTAGGGTTTGGAAACTATCGGATTTTTAAAAAGTTGTTTAAATTGATAGGAAAAAATTTGTGTTAAATTTTTACTGAAAACGTGTGTTTTTGTTGGTCGCTCCACCTCGTGGGGTCAACCCCTACGACTACTTTAGGGGTATCGACGGATAGGCGCTGACACGACCTAACTTTTAAGACCATTCCCGTGCACCTGCGACCACGGGAAGTAGGTGAAAAGTGTTTCAGTAGTTTTCAGAATTTTCAGAATTGCTAGCGGGTAAGAATCAGGCGCTTTTCTGTTTATTGTATAGGATCGTTAAAAGCAGACATACTCTTGACCGTTTTTATTCGATTTTGTTTCAATTTCGAATAGATTCGGTTCTGGTAGTCTGTTTTTGACGATTCTAAGTACAGGGTTGGACAAGGCCAATATGGCTTCACCCCCAAAGGGGGGGGGGAGTCTGCAGAGGGGGGGGGTTATTTCCCGGCTTTCTTCGGATTCGTCGGGGGACGAACTCCCCGAAGTATATTTGGTGGCTTCTCAGCCCCAAAAAAGGGGACATGAGGGGGGGGAAGATGACCCCCCTAAACTCGGCAAGGCTCGCAGGGGGAAGCCCAAGGGGGCCTATGCGGGTATGGCGGCGGCGAGGGCGAGGCTCAGAGATCCGGATCCGTACCGGTTCTCTGACTCGGACACCGCCGTCAACACGTACAGGAAGATCGTCCCAGGGCTCCGTCCCAGGGGGGGTACGGGGGGAACGGGTAGTTTCATCCCCCCCGAGCGCGTTGAAAGCCCGGCTGAGCTATCAGACCCGATCGAGGCCGCCCGTCGGGCTACTCTCATAATACTTGAGGGGGCCAACAAGTCGGGCAACCTGAAGGGGGACGTGTGGGGCAAAATTAACCGGGCTTGCCACACCATCCTCGACTCAATGGAGGAAGTCAAGGCGGCCAGGGCAGAGAGTGAGGAGATCCGCATCTTAAAGGCGGACAATAAGAGGATGCGGGAGCAACTCGCTCTCTGTCAAACTGAGTTGAAGGCGCTCCGTACCGCCTTCTCGGAGCGCCAGACCCCGGCCCAACAGCCGGAACGAGTGACCTCGGCCCCCCCGGCCCCCTCGCCGCCGCAATCTGCTGCTGCGAGCTTGGCGGAGGCAATGGCCGACATGAAGAAGGACTTGCTGGTCTCGCTGGGCAATATGCTCAATGCCCGCATAGCCGAGATCAGCAGTCGCCTCCCGCCGGCACCGATACTCCGCCCCTTGCTGGCGGCAGACAGGAGAGCAGGGAAACCGGCCCCACCGGCTCCACTAGCTACCGAGACGATGTCTGAACCCGAATCCAGGGCCAGGCTGGGGGATGGAAGGCCTAAAAAAGCCAAGGCTGTAAAAAAAGCAGCCCCGGCAGCCGGACATGCCCCGCCAGCAAAGCCTGCCCCGGGAGCCAAGTCTGCCCCGGTAGCCAAGCCTGGCCCGGCCCCGGAGCCAGGCCCCTCCGGAGAACTGTCGCATCCGAGCGAGTCATACGCCGATGCGACAAAGAGGGGGAAAAAGGGTAAGGGGACGGGAAAGGCTACGGCCCCAACCCCCGCCCCACCCGCCCCTACCAACAAGAAGAAAAACAAGAAGAAGAAGAGGAAGAAGGCGGCATCCACAGCGAAGGCGCCGCAGGTCCCAAATACGGCGGCCATCACTGTGTGTCTAAAGAGGGACACACCCACCACAGTAACGTTGCAGGCCACCATGCAAAAGGCCATTAATGGCCTTAGCCTGGAGGAGGTTGGCCTGCAACACGTGAGGGTCCGAACCTCTATGACGGGGGGTCGTGTAATTGAGGTCCCCGGGGACGACAGTGGGCGAGCGGCCGATAACCTTGCAGCCAAGCTGCAGGTTTTAATCGGCGACGTTGCCCACGTAAGCCGTCCCCAAAAGATGGCCGCCATCCAGGTCACCGGCCTGGATGAGTCGGCGACTAAGGAGTCGCTGACGGCGGCCATCGCCAAAGCGGGGGCCTGCAATGAGGCCCATATTAAGGTGGGGGGCATCCGCCCTACTTATGGCGGTAAGGGAAAAAGCACCGCTCTGGTGCAATGCCCGGTAGTGGTGGCCAGGGCACTCCTGGCACTCGGACAGATCGTGGTGGGGTGGGCATCCGCCAGGATCTGCTCCGTGGGACTGACACCCATGCGGTGTTATAAATGTATGGGTGTTGGTCACTCGAGGGAGCTGTGCCCCTCAAGCGTGGACCGGAGCCAGCTGTGCTACCGGTGCAGCAAAGAGGGGCACAAGTCCAAGGAGTGCTGGGAAGAGAAGGCATGGTGCGCAGTTTGCCACCATGCCAAACTCCCCGCCGATCACAAGATGGGGGGAGACAATTGCTCCCCCCCGGAAACTAGAGGCAGGGAGACACGGCCAAGGCCCGGCCGTCCCTCCCGGCCCCCTCCTGCAGTTACGACTGCCGGCAGGCCCGAAATGGACAACCGCATGGACGTCTAAATGCCAGCACACCGGCATTTGGACGTCCTGCAGGTCAACGCCAACCACTCCGCCAGAGCTCAGGATCTGCTCATGCAGACCATGGCGGAGTGGGCAATTGGCGTCGCGGTTGTCGCGGAGCCCTACTTCGTCCCCCCCCAATCTAATTGGGTAAGGGATACCGACGAAGTAGTGGCAATCGTGGTGCCGGCAGTGGGGGACTTCCCCCCCATAGCAAGGATCGAGGGTGGCCCAGGATTCGTGGCGGCCGGGTGGGGGAGTGACACGGTGCTGGTGGCCGTGTACTTCTCCCCCAATAGGCCGCTACGGGAATTCGACACATTCCTGGGGATCCTGGGGGGGGTAGTCAGGAGGGCTGCCCCGAGGCAGGTCATGGTCCTGGGGGACCTCAACGCCAAAAGTTCGGCGTGGGGTTCCCCCACCACGGATCCCCGAGGGGCCTCCCTCGAGGACTGGGTGACGGCAACAGGATTGGTAATCCTGAACCAGGGCAGCGCCAACACTTGCGTGCGGAGGCAGGGGGGGTCAATCGTGGACATCACGTTCGCGACCCCTGCCATAGCCGCACGCGTCACAGGTTGGCGTGTCCTGGAGGACGTCGAGACCCTCTCTGATCATTTGTACATCAGAATGAGGGTCTCCAACGATGGCGTCCAGCCGTCGCCCATCCTAGGGGGAAATCGGAGGAGGAGAGGGGGCTTCCCCAAATGGTCCCTGGTCCATCTGGACAGGGACAGGGCGGACGAGGCGGCCATGGTGGAGGCATGGTGTGCTGCCCCACCCGTCTCCCTCGGAGTCGAAGAGAGGGCGGCACAGTTCCGCGTCGCAATACAGACGGTATGCGACGCGGCCATGCCTCGGACCGGTCGCCTGTTCGCCCGAAAGAAGGTATACTGGTGGTCCGCAGAGATTGCGGCCCTTCGGACCACCAGTAACAGTGCTCGCCGCGCCTACCAACACTGTAGGCGCAGGCGGCACACCGCTGAAGAAGAGGAAGGGCTCCACAGGGCCCTCAAAGAGGCAAAGGGGGCCCTCCAGGTGGCAATCGCCAAGGCCAAGGACGAGGCCAACGCCTTGTTCTTGGCCACCCTGGACAGGGACCCGTGGGGGCGGCCGTACAAGGTGGTGCGCAACAAAATGCGCACCGCCCCCCCCATGGACTCCCTGGAGCCCGCCCTTCTGCAAAGGGTGGTCGAGGGGCTGTTCCCGCCAGCCCCCTCGATCTCTCCCCCGTCGATGGCCGACCCCATAGCGGAGCCGGAGGCCGAGCTCGTCATTGCACCGATAAGCAATGACGAGTTCGAGCGAGTGACAGACCGACTCCGGGGCTGTAAAAAAGCCCCGGGGCCTGATGGAGTGCCGGGTCGTGTCCTCGCCGTCGCCCTGGAACACCTCGGGGACCGTCTCAGGCATGTCATGGATGACTGCCTGAGAGAGGGAAGGTTCCCGAGGGTGTGGAAAGAGGGGCGACTATGCCTCCTCCGCAAAGAGGGTCGGCCACCGGACTGTCCGTCCGCCTATCGCCCCATAGTGCTGCTGGATGAGGCCGGGAAAGCGTTTGAGCGCATCCTGGCCTCCCGGATCCTGCAGCACCTGGAGACCGCCGGCCCGAACGTCTCTGATAGACAGTTCGGGTTCCGGGAAGGGCGGTCCACGCTCGACGCACTGAAGTCGCTGAGGGACTTCAGCGAATATGCGTCGAGCAGGGGGGAGGGTGTTATCGCGGTGTCGTTGGACATCGCGAACGCGTTCGGCACCCTCCCCTATGGGGTGATCAGTGAGGCACTTCGGTACCATGAAGTGCCTCACTACCTTAGGCGGGTCATAGAGCACTACCTTACCGAGAGGGTAGTGCTCTATGAAAACAAGGACGGTCAAAGGGGGGAGAGGGTGATGGCCTGCGGCGTGCCCCAGGGTTCCGTACTCGGACCGCTTCTTTGGAACCTGGGGTACGACTGGGCAATCCGGGGGGAGTTGCTTCCGCGCACACTCGTCGTCTGCTACGCGGACGACACAATGGTGGCTGTGCGCGGGAGCGACAAGCGGGAGACCTCCCGGAGGGCGGAAGTGGCGGCCGACCTGGCGATTGAGCGGATCGCCAGGCTCGGCCTAAAGGTGAGCCTCTCGAAGACCGAGGCGATAGTCTTCGGGGGGCGAGGTTGGAGGCTGCCCGCTGACGCGGCGCTCACTTTGGGGGGAGAGGCGGTCCTGATCAAGCCCCATATCAAGTATCTGGGGCTGATACTGGACCGCAAATGGGACTTCGGGGAGCATTTCTCTAGACTTGCTCCCCGAATTGTGGGCGCCGCGTCGGCGATGGGCAGACTCCTGCCCAATGTAGGAGGGCCAGGCTCCTTATGCCGGCGGCTATACGCCGGCGTAACCAGGAGCATGGCCCTATACGGGGCCCCAATCTGGGCGGACAAGCTATCCGCCCGGAACAGGGCCCTTCTGCGGAGGCCGCAGCGAGTCGTGGCCCTCAGAATGGTGAGGGCCTACGTCACTGTGGCCCATGCGGCGGCATGCCTCCTCGCCTGCACCCCGCCGTGGGAGTTGGACGCAGAGGTGCAGGCAGAGACCTACCGACGTAGGTCCAGGGTCCGGGCAACAGGTGAACGCCCGGACCCTGAGGAGGTAGCGGCCGCTCGTCGAGTGACGGAGCGCCGACTGCGAGACCGGTGGAAAGCCCAGCTGGAGGTCGCTCCTTATGGTGTTCGTACCATAGGGGCGATCCTCCCGTCGCTGGACCACTGGTCGAAGAGGGCAGTCGGCGCAATGACGTTCCGGCTCGTGCAGGTGATGACCGGACATGGCTGTTTCGGCCATTACCTGCACAAAATTGGAAGGGAGCCTGGCCCGCAGTGCCATGAGTGCGGTGATCCTGACGACACAGCCCAGCACACCCTCGAGGTGTGCAGTCGTTGGGATCGGGAGCGTGGCCTCATGGCACGCACCATTCAGCGGGTGGACCTCTCGCTCCAGAGCATCGTCTCTGCGATGCTCAGCAGCGAGAGGTCCTGGGAGGCTGTGGTCGCCTTCTGCGAGTATGTCATCTCGCAGAAGGAGACCGCGGAGCGGGAGCGCGAGGAAGATCCGCTCGCGCACCCGCTCCGACGCAGGCGGCAGGGGCGGAGGCGGCGGCGGTTTGCCGCGCGCCTCAACCCATAATTTATTTATGTGTGTAATATTGGTATTTATTTATTTATATATTATTGGTATTTATATATTTAATATGATATGGGTGCGGGTGGTGGACGAAAGTCCTCCGCCTGCTGGGGGGTAAATAAGAGGTCCCTCCCCCGGGCCGCTCGATGGTTCTTTGAGCCGCGGGGCGGTATGGGGGGGGGAGGCCGGCGGGATGCCGGCGTGGGTTTGGTCCCTCTCCCGGGCCGGTGGGCGGTCCGGGGGGAATGGGGGGCTGGCGAGTGCCGGCGTGAGTGTGGCCCCTTTCCCGGGCCACTCAAGGGGTCCTTGGGCTGCTGGGTGGCCTGGGGAGGGGGGAGCCGGCGCCAGCTGGTCCCCCCATTTATGGGGTTTTTGATGTATCAGGTGCGGTGGAGGATGAATGGGAGTTCTTCACCTGCACGGGCGCCGGGGGGGCGATGGGCCGGGTACGCTTGGCCTGTCTCCTCTTCGGCGCGGGAAGCCCCCGGCAACAGCTGGGGCGCTGCCGGTGGACATCGTGGGGAATGCCATTGCGGGTTCCACGATGTCCAACAAAACTGGCTAAGGTGGGTAAGTTACCAAGGTGGTTTTTAGTGGGTAGCACTCCCTACACCTCTTCACATTAGAAGAGGCAGAGGCGACGTGTAATCCCACATATCCCCCCGCCACTCCCATGTCGGGGGTCGAATGCATCAAGCATTTTCCACCTTGTAAATCAAAAAAAAAAAAAAAAAAAAAAAGGTTAGGTTAGGTTAGGTTAGGTTAGGTTAGGTTAGGTTAGGTTAGGTTAGGTTAGGTTAGGTTAGGTTAGGTTAGGTTAGGTTAGGTTAGGTTAGGTTAGGTTAGGTTAGGTTAGGTTAGGTTAGGTTAGGTTAGGTTAGGTTAGGTTAGGTTAGGTTAGGTTAGGTTAGGTTAGGTTAGGTTAGGTTAGGTTAGGTTAGGTTAGGTTAGGTTAGGTTAGGTTAGGTTAGGTTAGGTTAGGTTAGGTTAGGTTAGGTTAGGTTAGGTTAGGTTAGGTTAGGTTAGGTTAGGTTAGGTTAGGTTAGGTTAGGTTAGGTTAGGTTAGGTTAGGTTAGGTTAGGTTAGGTTAGGTTAGGTTAGGTTAGGTTAGGTTAGGTTAGGTTAGGTTAGGTTAGGTTAGGTTAGGTTAGGTTAGGTTAGGTTAGGTTAGGTTAGGTTAGGTTAGGTTAGGTTAGGTTAGGTTAGGTTAGGTTAGGTTAGGTTAGGTTAGGTTAGGTTAGGTTAGGTTAGGTTAGGTTAGGTTAGGTTAGGTTAGGTTAGGTTAGGTTAGGTTAGGTTAGGTTAGGTTAGGTTAGGTTAGGTTAGGTTAGGTTAGGTTAGGTTAGGTTAGGTTAGGTTAGGTTAGGTTAGGTTAGGTTAGGTTAGGTTAGGTTAGGTTAGGTTAGGTTAGGTTAGGTTAGGTTAGGTTAGGTTAGGTTAGGTTAGGTTAGGTTAGGTTAGGTTAGGTTAGGTTAGGTTAGGTTAGGTTAGGTTAGGTTAGGTTAGGTTAGGTTAGGTTAGGTTAGGTTAGGTTAGGTTAGGTTAGGTTAGGTTAGGTTAGGTTAGGTTAGGTTAGGTTAGGTTAGGTTAGGTTAGGTTAGGTTAGGTTAGGTTAGGTTAGGTTAGGTTAGGTTAGGTTAGGTTAGGTTAGGTTAGGTTAGGTTAGGTTAGGTTAGGTTAGGTTAGGTTAGGTTAGGTTAGGTTAGGTTAGGTTAGGTTAGGTTAGGTTAGGTTAGGTTAGGTTAGGTTAGGTTAGGTTAGGTTAGGTTAGGTTAGGTTAGGTTAGGTTAGGTTAGGTTAGGTTAGGTTAGGTTAGGTTAGGTTAGGTTAGGTTAGGTTAGGTTAGGTTAGGTTAGGTTAGGTTAGGTTAGGTTAGGTTAGGTTAGGTTAGGTTAGGTTAGGTTAGGTTAGGTTAGGTTAGGTTAGGTTAGGTTAGGTTAGGTTAGGTTAGGTTAGGTTAGGTTAGGTTAGGTTAGGTTAGGTTAGGTTAGGTTAGGTTAGGTTAGGTTAGGTTAGGTTAGGTTAGGTTAGGTTAGGTTAGGTTAGGTTAGGTTAGGTTAGGTTAGGTTAGGTTAGGTTAGGTTAGGTTAGGTTAGGTTAGGTTAGGTTAGGTTAGGTTAGGTTAGGTTAGGTTAGGTTAGGTTAGGTTAGGTTAGGTTAGGTTAGGTTAGGTTAGGTTAGGTTAGGTTAGGTTAGGTTAGGTTAGGTTAGGTTAGGTTAGGTTAGGTTAGGTTAGGTTAGGTTAGGTTAGGTTAGGTTAGGTTAGGTTAGGTTAGGTTAGGTTAGGTTAGGTTAGGTTAGGTTAGGTTAGGTTAGGTTAGGTTAGGTTAGGTTAGGTTAGGTTAGGTTAGGTTAGGTTAGGTTAGGTTAGGTTAGGTTAGGTTAGGTTAGGTTAGGTTAGGTTAGGTTAGGTTAGGTTAGGTTAGGTTAGGTTAGGTTAGGTTAGGTTAGGTTAGGTTAGGTTAGGTTAGGTTAGGTTAGGTTAGGTTAGGTTAGGTTAGGTTAGGTTAGGTTAGGTTAGGTTAGGTTAGGTTAGGTTAGGTTAGGTTAGGTTAGGTTAGGTTAGGTTAGGTTAGGTTAGGTTAGGTTAGGTTAGGTTAGGTTAGGTTAGGTTAGGTTAGGTTAGGTTAGGTTAGGTTAGGTTAGGTTAGGTTAGGTTAGGTTAGGTTAGGTTAGGTTAGGTTAGGTTAGGTTAGGTTAGGTTAGGTTAGGTTAGGTTAGGTTAGGTTAGGTTAGGTTAGGTTAGGTTAGGTTAGGTTAGGTTAGGTTAGGTTAGGTTAGGTTAGGTTAGGTTAGGTTAGGTTAGGTTAGGTTAGGTTAGGTTAGGTTAGGTTAGGTTAGGTTAGGTTAGGTTAGGTTAGGTTAGGTTAGGTTAGGTTAGGTTAGGTTAGGTTAGGTTAGGTTAGGTTAGGTTAGGTTAGGTTAGGTTAGGTTAGGTTAGGTTAGGTTAGGTTAGGTTAGGTTAGGTTAGGTTAGGTTAGGTTAGGTTAGGTTAGGTTAGGTTAGGTTAGGTTAGGTTAGGTTAGGTTAGGTTAGGTTAGGTTAGGTTAGGTTAGGTTAGGTTAGGTTAGGTTAGGTTAGGTTAGGTTAGGTTAGGTTAGGTTAGGTTAGGTTAGGTTAGGTTAGGTTAGGTTAGGTTAGGTTAGGTTAGGTTAGGTTAGGTTAGGTTAGGTTAGGTTAGGTTAGGTTAGGTTAGGTTAGGTTAGGTTAGGTTAGGTTAGGTTAGGTTAGGTTAGGTTAGGTTAGGTTAGGTTAGGTTAGGTTAGGTTAGGTTAGGTTAGGTTAGGTTAGGTTAGGTTAGGTTAGGTTAGGTTAGGTTAGGTTAGGTTAGGTTAGGTTAGGTTAGGTTAGGTTAGGTTAGGTTAGGTTAGGTTAGGTTAGGTTAGGTTAGGTTAGGTTAGGTTAGGTTAGGTTAGGTTAGGTTAGGTTAGGTTAGGTTAGGTTAGGTTAGGTTAGGTTAGGTTAGGTTAGGTTAGGTTAGGTTAGGTTAGGTTAGGTTAGGTTAGGTTAGGTTAGGTTAGGTTAGGTTAGGTTAGGTTAGGTTAGGTTAGGTTAGGTTAGGTTAGGTTAGGTTAGGTTAGGTTAGGTTAGGTTAGGTTAGGTTAGGTTAGGTTAGGTTAGGTTAGGTTAGGTTAGGTTAGGTTAGGTTAGGTTAGGTTAGGTTAGGTTAGGTTAGGTTAGGTTAGGTTAGGTTAGGTTAGGTTAGGTTAGGTTAGGTTAGGTTAGGTTAGGTTAGGTTAGGTTAGGTTAGGTTAGGTTAGGTTAGGTTAGGTTAGGTTAGGTTAGGTTAGGTTAGGTTAGGTTAGGTTAGGTTAGGTTAGGTTAGGTTAGGTTAGGTTAGGTTAGGTTAGGTTAGGTTAGGTTAGGTTAGGTTAGGTTAGGTTAGGTTAGGTTAGGTTAGGTTAGGTTAGGTTAGGTTAGGTTAGGTTAGGTTAGGTTAGGTTAGGTTAGGTTAGGTTAGGTTAGGTTAGGTTAGGTTAGGTTAGGTTAGGTTAGGTTAGGTTAGGTTAGGTTAGGTTAGGTTAGGTTAGGTTAGGTTAGGTTAGGTTAGGTTAGGTTAGGTTAGGTTAGGTTAGGTTAGGTTAGGTTAGGTTAGGTTAGGTTAGGTTAGGTTAGGTTAGGTTAGGTTAGGTTAGGTTAGGTTAGGTTAGGTTAGGTTAGGTTAGGTTAGGTTAGGTTAGGTTAGGTTAGGTTAGGTTAGGTTAGGTTAGGTTAGGTTAGGTTAGGTTAGGTTAGGTTAGGTTAGGTTAGGTTAGGTTAGGTTAGGTTAGGTTAGGTTAGGTTAGGTTAGGTTAGGTTAGGTTAGGTTAGGTTAGGTTAGGTTAGGTTAGGTTAGGTTAGGTTAGGTTAGGTTAGGTTAGGTTAGGTTAGGTTAGGTTAGGTTAGGTTAGGTTAGGTTAGGTTAGGTTAGGTTAGGTTAGGTTAGGTTAGGTTAGGTTAGGTTAGGTTAGGTTAGGTTAGGTTAGGTTAGGTTAGGTTAGGTTAGGTTAGGTTAGGTTAGGTTAGGTTAGGTTAGGTTAGGTTAGGTTAGGTTAGGTTAGGTTAGGTTAGGTTAGGTTAGGTTAGGTTAGGTTAGGTTAGGTTAGGTTAGGTTAGGTTAGGTTAGGTTAGGTTAGGTTAGGTTAGGTTAGGTTAGGTTAGGTTAGGTTAGGTTAGGTTAGGTTAGGTTAGGTTAGGTTAGGTTAGGTTAGGTTAGGTTAGGTTAGGTTAGGTTAGGTTAGGTTAGGTTAGGTTAGGTTAGGTTAGGTTAGGTTAGGTTAGGTTAGGTTAGGTTAGGTTAGGTTAGGTTAGGTTAGGTTAGGTTAGGTTAGGTTAGGTTAGGTTAGGTTAGGTTAGGTTAGGTTAGGTTAGGTTAGGTTAGGTTAGGTTAGGTTAGGTTAGGTTAGGTTAGGTTAGGTTAGGTTAGGTTAGGTTAGGTTAGGTTAGGTTAGGTTAGGTTAGGTTAGGTTAGGTTAGGTTAGGTTAGGTTAGGTTAGGTTAGGTTAGGTTAGGTTAGGTTAGGTTAGGTTAGGTTAGGTTAGGTTAGGTTAGGTTAGGTTAGGTTAGGTTAGGTTAGGTTAGGTTAGGTTAGGTTAGGTTAGGTTAGGTTAGGTTAGGTTAGGTTAGGTTAGGTTAGGTTAGGTTAGGTTAGGTTAGGTTAGGTTAGGTTAGGTTAGGTTAGGTTAGGTTAGGTTAGGTTAGGTTAGGTTAGGTTAGGTTAGGTTAGGTTAGGTTAGGTTAGGTTAGGTTAGGTTAGGTTAGGTTAGGTTAGGTTAGGTTAGGTTAGGTTAGGTTAGGTTAGGTTAGGTTAGGTTAGGTTAGGTTAGGTTAGGTTAGGTTAGGTTAGGTTAGGTTAGGTTAGGTTAGGTTAGGTTAGGTTAGGTTAGGTTAGGTTAGGTTAGGTTAGGTTAGGTTAGGTTAGGTTAGGTTAGGTTAGGTTAGGTTAGGTTAGGTTAGGTTAGGTTAGGTTAGGTTAGGTTAGGTTAGGTTAGGTTAGGTTAGGTTAGGTTAGGTTAGGTTAGGTTAGGTTAGGTTAGGTTAGGTTAGGTTAGGTTAGGTTAGGTTAGGTTAGGTTAGGTTAGGTTAGGTTAGGTTAGGTTAGGTTAGGTTAGGTTAGGTTAGGTTAGGTTAGGTTAGGTTAGGTTAGGTTAGGTTAGGTTAGGTTAGGTTAGGTTAGGTTAGGTTAGGTTAGGTTAGGTTAGGTTAGGTTAGGTTAGGTTAGGTTAGGTTAGGTTAGGTTAGGTTAGGTTAGGTTAGGTTAGGTTAGGTTAGGTTAGGTTAGGTTAGGTTAGGTTAGGTTAGGTTAGGTTAGGTTAGGTTAGGTTAGGTTAGGTTAGGTTAGGTTAGGTTAGGTTAGGTTAGGTTAGGTTAGGTTAGGTTAGGTTAGGTTAGGTTAGGTTAGGTTAGGTTAGGTTAGGTTAGGTTAGGTTAGGTTAGGTTAGGTTAGGTTAGGTTAGGTTAGGTTAGGTTAGGTTAGGTTAGGTTAGGTTAGGTTAGGTTAGGTTAGGTTAGGTTAGGTTAGGTTAGGTTAGGTTAGGTTAGGTTAGGTTAGGTTAGGTTAGGTTAGGTTAGGTTAGGTTAGGTTAGGTTAGGTTAGGTTAGGTTAGGTTAGGTTAGGTTAGGTTAGGTTAGGTTAGGTTAGGTTAGGTTAGGTTAGGTTAGGTTAGGTTAGGTTAGGTTAGGTTAGGTTAGGTTAGGTTAGGTTAGGTTAGGTTAGGTTAGGTTAGGTTAGGTTAGGTTAGGTTAGGTTAGGTTAGGTTAGGTTAGGTTAGGTTAGGTTAGGTTAGGTTAGGTTAGGTTAGGTTAGGTTAGGTTAGGTTAGGTTAGGTTAGGTTAGGTTAGGTTAGGTTAGGTTAGGTTAGGTTAGGTTAGGTTAGGTTAGGTTAGGTTAGGTTAGGTTAGGTTAGGTTAGGTTAGGTTAGGTTAGGTTAGGTTAGGTTAGGTTAGGTTAGGTTAGGTTAGGTTAGGTTAGGTTAGGTTAGGTTAGGTTAGGTTAGGTTAGGTTAGGTTAGGTTAGGTTAGGTTAGGTTAGGTTAGGTTAGGTTAGGTTAGGTTAGGTTAGGTTAGGTTAGGTTAGGTTAGGTTAGGTTAGGTTAGGTTAGGTTAGGTTAGGTTAGGTTAGGTTAGGTTAGGTTAGGTTAGGTTAGGTTAGGTTAGGTTAGGTTAGGTTAGGTTAGGTTAGGTTAGGTTAGGTTAGGTTAGGTTAGGTTAGGTTAGGTTAGGTTAGGTTAGGTTAGGTTAGGTTAGGTTAGGTTAGGTTAGGTTAGGTTAGGTTAGGTTAGGTTAGGTTAGGTTAGGTTAGGTTAGGTTAGGTTAGGTTAGGTTAGGTTAGGTTAGGTTAGGTTAGGTTAGGTTAGGTTAGGTTAGGTTAGGTTAGGTTAGGTTAGGTTAGGTTAGGTTAGGTTAGGTTAGGTTAGGTTAGGTTAGGTTAGGTTAGGTTAGGTTAGGTTAGGTTAGGTTAGGTTAGGTTAGGTTAGGTTAGGTTAGGTTAGGTTAGGTTAGGTTAGGTTAGGTTAGGTTAGGTTAGGTTAGGTTAGGTTAGGTTAGGTTAGGTTAGGTTAGGTTAGGTTAGGTTAGGTTAGGTTAGGTTAGGTTAGGTTAGGTTAGGTTAGGTTAGGTTAGGTTAGGTTAGGTTAGGTTAGGTTAGGTTAGGTTAGGTTAGGTTAGGTTAGGTTAGGTTAGGTTAGGTTAGGTTAGGTTAGGTTAGGTTAGGTTAGGTTAGGTTAGGTTAGGTTAGGTTAGGTTAGGTTAGGTTAGGTTAGGTTAGGTTAGGTTAGGTTAGGTTAGGTTAGGTTAGGTTAGGTTAGGTTAGGTTAGGTTAGGTTAGGTTAGGTTAGGTTAGGTTAGGTTAGGTTAGGTTAGGTTAGGTTAGGTTAGGTTAGGTTAGGTTAGGTTAGGTTAGGTTAGGTTAGGTTAGGTTAGGTTAGGTTAGGTTAGGTTAGGTTAGGTTAGGTTAGGTTAGGTTAGGTTAGGTTAGGTTAGGTTAGGTTAGGTTAGGTTAGGTTAGGTTAGGTTAGGTTAGGTTAGGTTAGGTTAGGTTAGGTTAGGTTAGGTTAGGTTAGGTTAGGTTAGGTTAGGTTAGGTTAGGTTAGGTTAGGTTAGGTTAGGTTAGGTTAGGTTAGGTTAGGTTAGGTTAGGTTAGGTTAGGTTAGGTTAGGTTAGGTTAGGTTAGGTTAGGTTAGGTTAGGTTAGGTTAGGTTAGGTTAGGTTAGGTTAGGTTAGGTTAGGTTAGGTTAGGTTAGGTTAGGTTAGGTTAGGTTAGGTTAGGTTAGGTTAGGTTAGGTTAGGTTAGGTTAGGTTAGGTTAGGTTAGGTTAGGTTAGGTTAGGTTAGGTTAGGTTAGGTTAGGTTAGGTTAGGTTAGGTTAGGTTAGGTTAGGTTAGGTTAGGTTAGGTTAGGTTAGGTTAGGTTAGGTTAGGTTAGGTTAGGTTAGGTTAGGTTAGGTTAGGTTAGGTTAGGTTAGGTTAGGTTAGGTTAGGTTAGGTTAGGTTAGGTTAGGTTAGGTTAGGTTAGGTTAGGTTAGGTTAGGTTAGGTTAGGTTAGGTTAGGTTAGGTTAGGTTAGGTTAGGTTAGGTTAGGTTAGGTTAGGTTAGGTTAGGTTAGGTTAGGTTAGGTTAGGTTAGGTTAGGTTAGGTTAGGTTAGGTTAGGTTAGGTTAGGTTAGGTTAGGTTAGGTTAGGTTAGGTTAGGTTAGGTTAGGTTAGGTTAGGTTAGGTTAGGTTAGGTTAGGTTAGGTTAGGTTAGGTTAGGTTAGGTTAGGTTAGGTTAGGTTAGGTTAGGTTAGGTTAGGTTAGGTTAGGTTAGGTTAGGTTAGGTTAGGTTAGGTTAGGTTAGGTTAGGTTAGGTTAGGTTAGGTTAGGTTAGGTTAGGTTAGGTTAGGTTAGGTTAGGTTAGGTTAGGTTAGGTTAGGTTAGGTTAGGTTAGGTTAGGTTAGGTTAGGTTAGGTTAGGTTAGGTTAGG
>OX592720.1:5557500-5638916 GCA_951361185.1 Ochropacha duplaris | reverse complement strand
CCCAGATACTTGATGTGGGGCTTGATTTGGACCGCTTCTCCTTCCACGGTGAGCGCCGCCTCAGCAGGCAGCCTCCAACCGCGCCCCCCGAAGACTATAGCCTCAGTCTTCGGGAGGCTCACCTTTAGGCCGAGTCTGGCGATCCGCCCAATCGCCAGCTCAGCCGCCACTTCCGCCCTCCGGGAGGTCTCCCGTTTGTCGCTCCCGCGCACAGCCACCATTGTGTCGTCCGCGTAGCAGACGACGAGTGTGCGCGGAAGCAACTCCCCCCGGATTGCCCAGTCGTACCCCAGGTTCCATAGAAGTGGACCGAGCACGGAACCCTGGGGCACGCCGCAGGCCATTCTTTTCTCGAACCCTGGGGCACGCCGCAGGCCATTCTTTTCTCCCCCCTTTGCCCGTCTTTGTTTTCCCAGAGCACTACCCTCTCGGTAAGGTAGTGCTCAACAATCCGCCTTAGGTAGTGAGGCACTTCATGGTATCGAAGTGCCTCACTGATCACCCCATAGGGGAGGGTGCCGAATGCGTTTGCGATGTCTAAAGACACCGCGATGACACCCTCCCCCCTGCTCGACGCGTACTCACAGAAGTCCCTCAGTGACTTCAACGCGTCGAGCGTGGACCGCCCTTCCCGGAACCCGAATTGTCTATCAGAGACGTTCGGGCCGGCGGTCTCCAGGTGCTGCAGGATCCGGGAGGCCAGGATGCGTTCAAACGCTTTTCCGGCCTCATCCAGCAGCACTATGGGGCGATAGGCGGACGGGCAATCGGGTGGCCGACCATCTTTACGGAGGAGGCATAGTCGCCCCTCTTTCCACACCCTCGGGAACCTTCCCTCCCTCAGGCAGTCGTCCATGACGTGCCTGAGGCGGTCCCCGAGGTGTTCCAGGGCGACGGCGAGGACGCGACCTGGGACTCCATCTGGCCCCGGGGCTTTTTTGCAGCCCCGGAGTCGGTCCGTCACTCGCTCGAACTCGTCACTGCTTATCGGTGCAATGACGAGCTCGGCCTCCGGCTCCGTTATTGGGTCGGCCATCGTCGGGGGGGAGATCGAGGGGGCTGGCGGAAACAGCCCCTCGACTATCTGCTGGAGGAGGGTGGGCTCCAGGGAGTCCATGGGGGGGGCGGTGCGCATTTTGTTACGCACCACCTTGTACGGCCGCCCCCACGGGTCCCTGTCCAGGGTGGCCAAGAACGACTCATGTGCTTCGTCCTTGGCCTTGGCGATCGCCACCTGGAGGGCCCCCTTTGCCTCTTTGAGGGCCCTATGAAGCCCTTCCTCCTCTTCATCAGTGTGCCGCCGACGCCTACAATGTTGGTAGGCGCGGCGGGCACTGTTGCTGGCGGTCCGCAGGGCCGCAATTTCTGCGGACCACCAGTAAACCCTCTTACGGGCGGACAGGCGACCGGCCCGAGGCATGGCCGCGTCGCAAACCGTCTGTAATGCGACGCGGAACTGTGCCGCCCTCTCCTCGACTCCGAGGGTGACGGTTGGGGCAGCACACCATGCCTCCACCATGGCCGCCTCGTCCGCCCTGTCCCTGTCCAAGTGGACCAGGGACCATTTGGGGAAACCCCCTCTGCCTCTTCCCCCCCTTAGGGTGGGTGACGGCTGGACGCCATCATTGGAGACCCTCATTCTGATGTATACGTGATCAGAGAGGGTCTCGACGTCCTCCAGGACGCGCCAATCCGATACGCGCGCGGCTATGGCAGGGGTCGCGAACGTGACGTCCACGATTGACCCCCCCTGCCTCCGCACGCAGGTGTTGGCGCTGCCCTGGTTCAGGACTACCAGTCCTGTTGCCGTCACCCAGTCCTCGAGGGCGGTCCCTCGGAGGTCCGTGATGGGGGAACCCCACGCCGAACTTTTAGCGTTGAGGTCCCCCATGACCATCACTTGTGACGGGGCAGCCCTTCTGACTACCCCGCTTAGGACCCCCAGGAACCGCTCGAAGGCGTGTAGCGGCTTGTTGGGGGAGAAGTACACTGCCACTATTGTGGTGTTACTCCCCCATTTGGCCGCCACGAACCCCTGGCCGCCTTCGATCCTCGATAAGGGGGGGAAGTCCCCCACCGCCGGCACTGCGATCGCCACTACTCCGTCGGTATCCCCTACCCAATTAGATTGGGGGGGGACGAAGTAGGGCTCCGCGACAACCGCGACGCCAATTGCCCACTCCGCCATGGTCTGCATGAGCAGATCCTGAGCTCTGGCGGAGTGGTTGGCGTTCGTCTGCAGGACGTCTAAATGTCGGTGTGCTGGCATTTAGACGTCCATTTGGTTGTCCTCAGCGGGCCGGCTGGTGCTGGCGGCTTTTTCGGCAGGTGGGGGGCGTGGAGGACGGGTGGGTCGGGTCCTCACATCCTTGCCCCTTGTCTCCGGTGGGAAACAACTCCTTCCTCCCATCACGTGGTCAGCGGGGAGCTTGGCGTGGTGGCACACTGCGCACCACGCCCTTTCTTCCCAGCATTCGCTGGATCTGTGCCCCTCCTGGCTGCACCGGTAACAAGAGAGTGTCCGGTCCACGCTTGAGGGGCACAGCTCCCTTGAGTGACCAACACCCATACATCTATAGCACCTCATGGGTGCTGGTCCAACCTTGCTGACCCTGGCGGATGACCATCCTACCAGGATCTGACCACGCGATAGGAGGGCCCTCGCGGAGACCACCGGGCACTGTACCAGGGCAGACGCGGTGCCGTCATACACACGGCGTATACCCCCCGCCTTTACGTGGGCTGCGCTGCAGGCCCCCGCCCTGACGATAGCCGCCGTCAGCGACTCCCTGGTCGCCGACTCGTCCAACCCTGAGACCTCGATGACGGCCATCTTTTCGGGGCGGCTGATGTGGGCTACGTCTCCCACAATGGCCTGCAGCCTATTGGCCAGCTCGTCCGCAGCCCTACCGCTGTTTCCCCCGGGGACCTCGATGACTCGGCCCCCCGTCACCGAAGTCCGGACCCTCACATGCTGAAGGCCTACCTCCTCAAGGCTCAAGGCATTTATAGCCTTGGCCATGGTTTCCTTCAGCGTGGTGGCGGCGGGGGCATCCTTTTTAAGGTTGATCACCACCGCCGTTGACTTCGGGGCTTGGAGGGCCTTCGACCTCTTCTTCCTTTTCCTCTTCCTTTTAGAAGAGGATCCAGGGGCGGGAGCGGGGGCGGGGAGGGGGGCTGGGGGAGCTGTCGTTTTCCCTTTCCCCTTCCCCTTGGCCGTTTTCGCCACGAGGTTCCATGGCTTGGCCAAGGGCCCTGGTGTTCCCTCCGGGGCCGGGGCGGCTCCAGCTGCCGGGGCATATCCTGTTGCCGGGACAGGTCGTGCTGCCGGGGCAGATCTTGCTGCCGGGGCAGATCTTGCTACCGGGGCAGATCTTGCTGCCCGGGCAGGTCCCGGTGTCGGGGGAGGCCCGGTCGCCGGGGCTGTTGTCGCCGGGGCCGCTTTTTTAGCGGCCTTTTTAGGCCTGCCGTCCCCGAGCCTGGCCCTGCTCTCGGGCTCGGAGGCAACTTCCATGGCAGAGGCCGGCGGGGGCGGCCTCATCCTCTTTTTATCCGCCGCAAGCGGGGGGCGGATTATTGGCGCGGGGGGAAGGCGACTGCTGATCTCCTCTATTCTGGCATTCAGCATGTTGCCGAGGGAGACCGTCAAGTCGCGCTTCATCGTCTCCAACATCTCCGCCAGCTCCGCAGCGGCGGACTGTGGCGGCGGAGGAGCCCTAGGGGCCGGGGTCCCACGCAACGGCTGTGGGGCCGGGGCTGGGGACTGGCGCTCAGAAAAGGCAGTTCTCAGCGCCTTGAGCTCCGTCGTACAGAGAGCGAGTTCCTCCCGCATCCTCTTATTATCCGCCTTCAGGATGCGGATCTCCTCGCTCTCTGTCCTGGAGGCTTTTATGTCCTCCATTGCGTCCAGAATGGTGCGGACGCCCCGGTTCATGGTGCCCCACACCTCTCCCTTCAGGTTGCCCGACTTGCGGGCCGCCTCAAAAATTCTCAGTGCCGCCTGTCGGGCGGCCTCCACCGGGTCACAGTCCCCCGTCGAGGGCAAAACCTCATCTGGGGTTATCGTTCTTGGGGGGGAGGGAGTTCCCCCACTCCTCCCCTTGGAGCGGAGCTCAGGGAAGTCCTTCCTGTAATAGGCAGCGGGGGTGGTGTCCGTGTCGGAACTGAAATATGTTTCCGATTCACGGAGCTTCACCCGCGCCGCTGCCAATCCCGAATATGACCCCCTGGGCTTCCCCCTGTGGGCGGTAGCCACCTTGGGCCCGTGGTCGGGCTTCGGGTCGTCTTCCTTGTCCTCATGCCCCCTTTTCTGGGGTTGAGGAGCCGTCTCCGAGACCTCTGTGGGGTCTTCTACCTCTGATTCGGAGGGAGAACTAAAAATTCTCCCCCCCCTCCTGCGGGGGGACCCCCCCCCTTCCGCGGTTGTGGCCATGTCGGCCTCGTCCACGTTGTGGGAAAAAATTGTCCAGCTCGGACCACCCTAGCCGAAGTTATAGCCTAAAAACAGACTTAGGTTAACAAAACGGTCAAGGGTGTGCCGGCTTTTAATAATCCCATACAATATCTGAAAAGCGCCTGAATCAATAAAATAGCAATATATTGATTCAGGGCTCCACGGAATATTGTATTGGCTGGCTTCTGGCTATCGTAGCCAGGTGCAAAAAATATACAAAAATAGGGGGCGAGGCCCCCTATCCCCTGAGACCCCTACGAATACCGTAGGGGTTAACCCCACGAAATGGAGCAAACACCAAAAACACTAATTTTTAGTAAAAATTTCACACAAAAAATTCAATAAAATTTTAAATAAAATTTAGAAAATCCGATTACTTCGAATCCCTTAGGGATGCAGTAACCGGACCTAGCCTACACGAAAGTAGACTATTGCCGCTATATCCCAGCCCCAAACAGGGCGTTGAGCGACAGCGGCAACACCAACTTTTTTCAGAAGCAAAAATGTAAACAAACAAAAAATTACACTGAAAATTCAACCAAAAAATAACTTGCGTTATCCGCTTTGCGCCTAAACCGAGGGTCGTAGCACGGAGCGAAAGGTGTCGCGTTATAGGGGGCGTTGCCCTCTATCCGCTGACAGTACTTCCACAGCCGTAGGGGTTGACCCCACGAAATGGCGTCACAAACAAAATTAAAATTTTTAAATGATAAAATTTAACAAGAAAAATTAACACTTAAAAACTAAATATCTACCGAACCGAAGGTAAGGTAGTAACAAAACAAAGCCCGAAGGCAAGACGGCAGCCGCCGCTGTAAAACAAGCTCAAACAAGCTGTTCCACAACAACAACAACACCGAAAAAACTTAACAAATATAACAAAAAAATATCAACAAAACAAATCCAATCAAAACAAAAAGTCAAAATCCGAAAGTATAGCCAAGTCACGAGATGAAACGGTATCAATAGTCAGTATAACGAGCCAATAGTCTAAGTTATAAATCTCATCAATATCCGTCCAGTATCCGCAAAGTTACAATCGTCAACCTAACCTAACCTAACCTAACCTAACCTAACCTAACCTAACCTAACCTAACCTAACCTAACCTAACCTAACCTAACCTAACCTAACCTAACCTAACCTAACCTAACCTAACCTAACCTAACCTAACCTAACCTAACCTAACCTAACCTAACCTAACCTAACCTAACCTAACCTAACCTAACCTAACCTAACCTAACCTAACCTAACCTAACCTAACCTAACCTAACCTAACCTAACCTAACCTAACCTAACCTAACCTAACCTAACCTAACCTAACCTAACCTAACCTAACCTAACCTAACCTAACCTAACCTAACCTAACCTAACCTAACCTAACCTAACCTAACCTAACCTAACCTAACCTAACCTAACCTAACCTAACCTAACCTAACCTAACCTAACCTAACCTAACCTAACCTAACCTAACCTAACCTAACCTAACCTAACCTAACCTAACCTAACCTAACCTAACCTAACCTAACCTAACCTAACCTAACCTAACCTAACCTAACCTAACCTAACCTAACCTAACCTAACCTAACCTAACCTAACCTAACCTAACCTAACCTAACCTAACCTAACCTAACCTAACCTAACCTAACCTAACCTAACCTAACCTAACCTAACCTAACCTAACCTAACCTAACCTAACCTAACCTAACCTAACCTAACCTAACCTAACCTAACCTAACCTAACCTAACCTAACCTAACCTAACCTAACCTAACCTAACCTAACCTAACCTAACCTAACCTAACCTAACCTAACCTAACCTAACCTAACCTAACCTAACCTAACCTAACCTAACCTAACCTAACCTAACCTAACCTAACCTAACCTAACCTAACCTAACCTAACCTAACCTAACCTAACCTAACCTAACCTAACCTAACCTAACCTAACCTAACCTAACCTAACCTAACCTAACCTAACCTAACCTAACCTAACCTAACCTAACCTAACCTAACCTAACCTAACCTAACCTAACCTAACCTAACCTAACCTAACCTAACCTAACCTAACCTAACCTAACCTAACCTAACCTAACCTAACCTAACCTAACCTAACCTAACCTAACCTAACCTAACCTAACCTAACCTAACCTAACCTAACCTAACCTAACCTAACCTAACCTAACCTAACCTAACCTAACCTAACCTAACCTAACCTAACCTAACCTAACCTAACCTAACCTAACCTAACCTAACCTAACCTAACCTAACCTAACCTAACCTAACCTAACCTAACCTAACCTAACCTAACCTAACCTAACCTAACCTAACCTAACCTAACCTAACCTAACCTAACCTAACCTAACCTAACCTAACCTAACCTAACCTAACCTAACCTAACCTAACCTAACCTAACCTAACCTAACCTAACCTAACCTAACCTAACCTAACCTAACCTAACCTAACCTAACCTAACCTAACCTAACCTAACCTAACCTAACCTAACCTAACCTAACCTAACCTAACCTAACCTAACCTAACCTAACCTAACCTAACCTAACCTAACCTAACCTAACCTAACCTAACCTAACCTAACCTAACCTAACCTAACCTAACCTAACCTAACCTAACCTAACCTAACCTAACCTAACCTAACCTAACCTAACCTAACCTAACCTAACCTAACCTAACCTAACCTAACCTAACCTAACCTAACCTAACCTAACCTAACCTAACCTAACCTAACCTAACCTAACCTAACCTAACCTAACCTAACCTAACCTAACCTAACCTAACCTAACCTAACCTAACCTAACCTAACCTAACCTAACCTAACCTAACCTAACCTAACCTAACCTAACCTAACCTAACCTAACCTAACCTAACCTAACCTAACCTAACCTAACCTAACCTAACCTAACCTAACCTAACCTAACCTAACCTAACCTAACCTAACCTAACCTAACCTAACCTAACCTAACCTAACCTAACCTAACCTAACCTAACCTAACCTAACCTAACCTAACCTAACCTAACCTAACCTAACCTAACCTAACCTAACCTAACCTAACCTAACCTAACCTAACCTAACCTAACCTAACCTAACCTAACCTAACCTAACCTAACCTAACCTAACCTAACCTAACCTAACCTAACCTAACCTAACCTAACCTAACCTAACCTAACCTAACCTAACCTAACCTAACCTAACCTAACCTAACCTAACCTAACCTAACCTAACCTAACCTAACCTAACCTAACCTAACCTAACCTAACCTAACCTAACCTAACCTAACCTAACCTAACCTAACCTAACCTAACCTAACCTAACCTAACCTAACCTAACCTAACCTAACCTAACCTAACCTAACCTAACCTAACCTAACCTAACCTAACCTAACCTAACCTAACCTAACCTAACCTAACCTAACCTAACCTAACCTAACCTAACCTAACCTAACCTAACCTAACCTAACCTAACCTAACCTAACCTAACCTAACCTAACCTAACCTAACCTAACCTAACCTAACCTAACCTAACCTAACCTAACCTAACCTAACCTAACCTAACCTAACCTAACCTAACCTAACCTAACCTAACCTAACCTAACCTAACCTAACCTAACCTAACCTAACCTAACCTAACCTAACCTAACCTAACCTAACCTAACCTAACCTAACCTAACCTAACCTAACCTAACCTAACCTAACCTAACCTAACCTAACCTAACCTAACCTAACCTAACCTAACCTAACCTAACCTAACCTAACCTAACCTAACCTAACCTAACCTAACCTAACCTAACCTAACCTAACCTAACCTAACCTAACCTAACCTAACCTAACCTAACCTAACCTAACCTAACCTAACCTAACCTAACCTAACCTAACCTAACCTAACCTAACCTAACCTAACCTAACCTAACCTAACCTAACCTAACCTAACCTAACCTAACCTAACCTAACCTAACCTAACCTAACCTAACCTAACCTAACCTAACCTAACCTAACCTAACCTAACCTAACCTAACCTAACCTAACCTAACCTAACCTAACCTAACCTAACCTAACCTAACCTAACCTAACCTAACCTAACCTAACCTAACCTAACCTAACCTAACCTAACCTAACCTAACCTAACCTAACCTAACCTAACCTAACCTAACCTAACCTAACCTAACCTAACCTAACCTAACCTAACCTAACCTAACCTAACCTAACCTAACCTAACCTAACCTAACCTAACCTAACCTAACCTAACCTAACCTAACCTAACCTAACCTAACCTAACCTAACCTAACCTAACCTAACCTAACCTAACCTAACCTAACCTAACCTAACCTAACCTAACCTAACCTAACCTAACCTAACCTAACCTAACCTAACCTAACCTAACCTAACCTAACCTAACCTAACCTAACCTAACCTAACCTAACCTAACCTAACCTAACCTAACCTAACCTAACCTAACCTAACCTAACCTAACCTAACCTAACCTAACCTAACCTAACCTAACCTAACCTAACCTAACCTAACCTAACCTAACCTAACCTAACCTAACCTAACCTAACCTAACCTAACCTAACCTAACCTAACCTAACCTAACCTAACCTAACCTAACCTAACCTAACCTAACCTAACCTAACCTAACCTAACCTAACCTAACCTAACCTAACCTAACCTAACCTAACCTAACCTAACCTAACCTAACCTAACCTAACCTAACCTAACCTAACCTAACCTAACCTAACCTAACCTAACCTAACCTAACCTAACCTAACCTAACCTAACCTAACCTAACCTAACCTAACCTAACCTAACCTAACCTAACCTAACCTAACCTAACCTAACCTAACCTAACCTAACCTAACCTAACCTAACCTAACCTAACCTAACCTAACCTAACCTAACCTAACCTAACCTAACCTAACCTAACCTAACCTAACCTAACCTAACCTAACCTAACCTAACCTAACCTAACCTAACCTAACCTAACCTAACCTAACCTAACCTAACCTAACCTAACCTAACCTAACCTAACCTAACCTAACCTAACCTAACCTAACCTAACCTAACCTAACCTAACCTAACCTAACCTAACCTAACCTAACCTAACCTAACCTAACCTAACCTAACCTAACCTAACCTAACCTAACCTAACCTAACCTAACCTAACCTAACCTAACCTAACCTAACCTAACCTAACCTAACCTAACCTAACCTAACCTAACCTAACCTAACCTAACCTAACCTAACCTAACCTAACCTAACCTAACCTAACCTAACCTAACCTAACCTAACCTAACCTAACCTAACCTAACCTAACCTAACCTAACCTAACCTAACCTAACCTAACCTAACCTAACCTAACCTAACCTAACCTAACCTAACCTAACCTAACCTAACCTAACCTAACCTAACCTAACCTAACCTAACCTAACCTAACCTAACCTAACCTAACCTAACCTAACCTAACCTAACCTAACCTAACCTAACCTAACCTAACCTAACCTAACCTAACCTAACCTAACCTAACCTAACCTAACCTAACCTAACCTAACCTAACCTAACCTAACCTAACCTAACCTAACCTAACCTAACCTAACCTAACCTAACCTAACCTAACCTAACCTAACCTAACCTAACCTAACCTAACCTAACCTAACCTAACCTAACCTAACCTAACCTAACCTAACCTAACCTAACCTAACCTAACCTAACCTAACCTAACCTAACCTAACCTAACCTAACCTAACCTAACCTAACCTAACCTAACCTAACCTAACCTAACCTAACCTAACCTAACCTAACCTAACCTAACCTAACCTAACCTAACCTAACCTAACCTAACCTAACCTAACCTAACCTAACCTAACCTAACCTAACCTAACCTAACCTAACCTAACCTAACCTAACCTAACCTAACCTAACCTAACCTAACCTAACCTAACCTAACCTAACCTAACCTAACCTAACCTAACCTAACCTAACCTAACCTAACCTAACCTAACCTAACCTAACCTAACCTAACCTAACCTAACCTAACCTAACCTAACCTAACCTAACCTAACCTAACCTAACCTAACCTAACCTAACCTAACCTAACCTAACCTAACCTAACCTAACCTAACCTAACCTAACCTAACCTAACCTAACCTAACCTAACCTAACCTAACCTAACCTAACCTAACCTAACCTAACCTAACCTAACCTAACCTAACCTAACCTAACCTAACCTAACCTAACCTAACCTAACCTAACCTAACCTAACCTAACCTAACCTAACCTAACCTAACCTAACCTAACCTAACCTAACCTAACCTAACCTAACCTAACCTAACCTAACCTAACCTAACCTAACCTAACCTAACCTAACCTAACCTAACCTAACCTAACCTAACCTAACCTAACCTAACCTAACCTAACCTAACCTAACCTAACCTAACCTAACCTAACCTAACCTAACCTAACCTAACCTAACCTAACCTAACCTAACCTAACCTAACCTAACCTAACCTAACCTAACCTAACCTAACCTAACCTAACCTAACCTAACCTAACCTAACCTAACCTAACCTAACCTAACCTAACCTAACCTAACCTAACCTAACCTAACCTAACCTAACCTAACCTAACCTAACCTAACCTAACCTAACCTAACCTTTTTTTTTTTTTTTTTTTTTTTTTTTTTTTTTTTTTTTTTTTTTTTGACCGGGTGGAAAATGCGTTACGCATACCCTCCGCACATGGGAGTGGCGGAGGGTTATGTGGGACTACACATCGCCTCACCCTCCTCAGAATAAGGAGGGGTAGGGAGTGCTACCCACTAAAAACCACCCGGACGTGCCCTCTTGCCGGTTTTGTTGGACACCGTGGTACCTGCGAAGGCATAGACCACGGTGCCCACCGGCGGCGCCCCAGCCATTGCCGGGGCTTCCCGCGCCTAAGGGGAGATGGCCGAGCACGCTTGGCCCCTCTCCCAGACCGCTAGGTGGCTTTTCACCGCAGGCAGAGGACTCCCATCCTCCACCTGCAGCCACTATGGGTTGAGTCGGGCGGCAAACCGCCGCCTTCTCAACCCGAGCCGTCTGCGCCGGAGGGGATGCGCGAGGGGATTTTCCTCGCGCTCCCGCTCCGCGGTCTCCTTCTGCGAGATGATGAATTCGCAGAAGGCGACCACAGCCTCCCAGGACCTCTCGCTGCTGAGCATCGCAGAGACAACGCTCTGGAGCGAGAGGTCCACCCGCTGGATGGTTCGTGCCATGAGGCCACGTTCCGCGTCCCAACGACTGCACACCTCAAGGGTGTGCTGAGCGGTGTCGTCGGGATCGCCGCACTCATGACACCGCGGGTCAGGCTCCCTCCCGATTTTGTGCAGGTAGTGACCGAAGCAACCATGCCCGGTCAGTACCTGCACTAGCCGGAACGACGTAGCGCCGACCTTCCGCTTTGACCAGTGGTCCAGCGACGGGAAGATCGCCCCTATGGTACGGACACCATAAGGGGCGACCTCCAGCTGGGCTTTCCACCGGTCCCTCAGTCGGCGCTCCGTCATGCGGCGGGAGGCCTCTACCTCCTCAGGGTCCGGGCGTTCACCTGTTGCCCGGATCCTGGACCTACGTTGGTAGGTCTCTGCGTGCACCTCTGCGTCTAGCTCCCACGGAGGGGTGCACGCGAGGAGGCAGGCCGCTGCGTGGGCCACCGTCATATAGGCCCTCACCATCCTGAGGGCCACGACCCGTTGGGGCCTCCGCAGCAGGGCCCTATTCCGGGCGGACAGCTTGTCCGCCCATATTGGGGCCCCGTAGAGGGCCATGCTCCTTGTCACACCGGCATATAGCCGCCGGCATAAGGAGCCCGGCCCTCCAACATTCGGAAGGAGTCTACCTAGCGCCGAAGCGGCGCCCACGATTCGGGGAGCTAGCTTTGAGAAGTGCTCCCCGAAATCCCATTTGCGGTCCAATATCAGCCCCAGGTACTTGATGTGGGGCTTGATTTGGACCGCTTCTCCTTCCACGGTGAGCGCCGCCTCAGCAGGTAGCCTCCAACCGCGCCCCCCGAAGACTATAGCCTCAGTCTTCGGGAGGCTCACCTTTAGGCCGAGTCTGGCGATCCGCCCAATCGCCAGCTCAGCCGCCACTTCCGCCCTCCGGGAGGTCTCCCTTTTGTCGCTCCCGCGCACAGCCACCATTGTGTCGTCCGCATAGCAGACGACGAGTGTGCGCGGAAGCAACTCCCCCCGGATTGCCCAGTCGTACCCCAGGTTCCATAGAAGTGGACCGAGCACGGAACCCTGGGGCACGCCGCAGGCCATTCTTCTCTCCCCCCTTTGCCCGTCTTTGTTTTCCCAGAGCACTACCCTCTCGGTAAGGTAGTGCTCTACAATCCGCCTTAGGTAGTGAGGCACTTCATGGTATCGAAGTGCCTCACTGATCACCCCATAGGGGAGGGTGCCGAATGCGTTTGCGATGTCTAAAGACACCGCGATGACACCCTCCCCCCTGCTCGACGCGTACTCACAGAAGTCCCTCAGTGACTTCAACGCGTCGAGCGTGGACCGCCCTTCCCGGAACCCGAATTGTCTATCAGAGACGTTCGGGCCGGCGGTCTCCAGGTGCTGCAGGATCCGGGAGGCCAGGATGCGTTCAAACGCTTTTCCGGCCTCATCCAGCAGCACTATGGGGCGATAGGCGGACGGGCAATCGGGTGGCCGACCATCTTTACGGAGGAGGCATAGTCGCCCCTCTTTCCACACCCTCGGGAACCTTCCCTCCCTCAGGCAGTCGTCCATGACGTGCCTGAGGCGGTCCCCGAGGTGTTCCAGGGCGACGGCGAGGACGCGACCTGGGACTCCATCTGGCCCCGGGGCTTTTTTGCAGCCCCGGAGTCGGTCCGTCACTCGCTCGAACTCGTCACTGCTTATCGGTGCAATGACGAGCTCGGCCTCCGGCTCCGTTATTGGGTCGGCCATCGTCGGGGGGGAGATCGAGGGGGCTGGCGGAAACAGCCCCTCGACTATCTGCTGGAGGAGGGTGGGCTCCAGGGAGTCCATGGGGGGGGCGGTGCGCATTTTGTTACGCACCACCTTGTACGGCCGCCCCCACGGGTCCCTGTCCAGGGTGGCCAAGAACGACTCATGTGCTTCGTCCTTGGCCTTGGCGATCGCCACCTGGAGGGCCCCCTTTGCCTCTTTGAGGGCCCTATGAAGCCCTTCCTCCTCTTCATCGGTGTGCCGCCGTCGCCTACAATGTTGGTAGGCGCGGCGGGCACTGTTGCTGGCGGTCCGCAGGGCCGCAATTTCTGCGGACCACCAGTAAACCCTCTTACGGGCGGACAGGCGACCGGCCCGAGGCATGGCCGCGTCGCAAACCGTCTGTAATGCGACGCGGAACTGTGCCGCCCTCTCCTCGACTCCGAGGGTGACGGTTGGGGCAGCACACCATGCCTCCACCATGGCCGCCTCGTCCGCCCTGTCCCTGTCCAAGTGGACCAGGGACCATTTGGGGAAACCCCCTCTGCCTCTTCCCCCCCTTAGGGTGGGTGACGGCTGGACGCCATCATTGGAGACCCTCATTCTGATGTATACGTGATCAGAGAGGGTCTCGACGTCCTCCAGGACGCGCCAATCCGATACGCGCGCGGCTATGGCAGGGGTCGCGAACGTGACGTCCACGATTGACCCCCCCTGCCTCCGCACGCAGGTGTTGGCGCTGCCCTGGTTCAGGACTACCAGTCCTGTTGCCGTCACCCAGTCCTCGAGGGCGGTCCCTCGGAGGTCCGTGATGGGGGAACCCCACGCCGAACTTTTAGCGTTGAGGTCCCCCATGACCATCACTTGTGACGGGGCAGCCCTTCTGACTACCCCGCTTAGGACCCCCAGGAACCGCTCGAAGGCGTGTAGCGGCTTGTTGGGGGAGAAGTACACTGCCACTATTGTGGTGTTACTCCCCCATTTGGCCGCCACGAACCCCTGGCCGCCTTCGATCCTCGATAAGGGGGGGAAGTCCCCCACCGCCGGCACTGCGATCGCCACTACTCCGTCGGTATCCCCTACCCAATTAGATTGGGGGGGGACGAAGTAGGGCTCCGCGACAACCGCGACGCCAATTGCCCACTCCGCCATGGTCTGCATGAGCAGATCCTGAGCTCTGGCGGAGTGGTTGGCGTTCGTCTGCAGGACGTCTAAATGTCGGTGTGCTGGCATTTAGACGTCCATTTGGTTGTCCTCAGCGGGCCGGCTGGTGCTGGCGGCTTTTTCGGCAGGTGGGGGGCGTGGAGGACGGGTGGGTCGGGTCCTCACATCCTTGCCCCTTGTCTCCGGTGGGAAACAACTCCTTCCTCCCATCACGTGGTCAGCGGGGAGCTTGGCGTGGTGGCACACTGCGCACCACGCCCTTTCTTCCCAGCATTCGCTGGATCTGTGCCCCTCCTGGCTGCACCGGTAACAAGAGAGTGTCCGGTCCACGCTTGAGGGGCACAGCTCCCTTGAGTGACCAACACCCATACATCTATAGCACCTCATGGGTGCTGGTCCAACCTTGCTGACCCTGGCGGATGACCATCCTACCAGGATCTGACCACGCGATAGGAGGGCCCTCGCGGAGACCACCGGGCACTGTACCAGGGCAGACGCGGTGCCGTCATACACACGGCGTATACCCCCCGCCTTTACGTGGGCTGCGCTGCAGGCCCCCGCCCTGACGATAGCCGCCGTCAGCGACTCCCTGGTCGCCGACTCGTCCAACCCTGAGACCTCGATGACGGCCATCTTTTCGGGGCGGCTGATGTGGGCTACGTCTCCCACAATGGCCTGCAGCCTATTGGCCAGCTCGTCCGCAGCCCTACCGCTGTTTCCCCCGGGGACCTCGATGACTCGGCCCCCCGTCACCGAAGTCCGGACCCTCACATGCTGAAGGCCTACCTCCTCAAGGCTCAAGGCATTTATAGCCTTGGCCATGGTTTCCTTCAGCGTGGTGGCGGCGGGGGCATCCTTTTTAAGGTTGATCACCACCGCCGTTGACTTCGGGGCTTGGAGGGCCTTCGACCTCTTCTTCCTTTTCCTCTTCCTTTTAGAAGAGGATCCAGGGGCGGGAGCGGGGGCGGGGAGGGGGGCTGGGGGAGCTGTCGTTTTCCCTTTCCCCTTCCCCTTGGCCGTTTTCGCCACGAGGTTCCATGGCTTGGCCAAGGGCCCTGGTGTTCCCTCCGGGGCCGGGGCGGCTCCAGCTGCCGGGGCATATCCTGTTGCCGGGACAGGTCGTGCTGCCGGGGCAGATCTTGCTGCCGGGGCAGATCTTGCTACCGGGGCAGATCTTGCTGCCCGGGCAGGTCCCGGTGTCGGGGGAGGCCCGGTCGCCGGGGCTGTTGTCGCCGGGGCCGCTTTTTTAGCGGCCTTTTTAGGCCTGCCGTCCCCGAGCCTGGCCCTGCTCTCGGGCTCGGAGGCAACTTCCATGGCAGAGGCCGGCGGGGGCGGCCTCATCCTCTTTTTATCCGCCGCAAGCGGGGGGCGGATTATTGGCGCGGGGGGAAGGCGACTGCTGATCTCCTCTATTCTGGCATTCAGCATGTTGCCGAGGGAGACCGTCAAGTCGCGCTTCATCGTCTCCAACATCTCCGCCAGCTCCGCAGCGGCGGACTGTGGCGGCGGAGGAGCCCTAGGGGCCGGGGTCCCACGCAACGGCTGTGGGGCCGGGGCTGGGGACTGGCGCTCAGAAAAGGCAGTTCTCAGCGCCTTGAGCTCCGTCGTACAGAGAGCGAGTTCCTCCCGCATCCTCTTATTATCCGCCTTCAGGATGCGGATCTCCTCGCTCTCTGTCCTGGAGGCTTTTATGTCCTCCATTGCGTCCAGAATGGTGCGGACGCCCCGGTTCATGGTGCCCCACACCTCTCCCTTCAGGTTGCCCGACTTGCGGGCCGCCTCAAAAATTCTCAGTGCCGCCTGTCGGGCGGCCTCCACCGGGTCACAGTCCCCCGTCGAGGGCAAAACCTCATCTGGGGTTATCGTTCTTGGGGGGGAGGGAGTTCCCCCACTCCTCCCCTTGGAGCGGAGCTCAGGGAAGTCCTTCCTGTAATAGGCAGCGGGGGTGGTGTCCGTGTCGGAACTGAAATATGTTTCCGATTCCCGGAGCTTCACCCGCGCCGCTGCCAATCCCGAATATGACCCCCTGGGCTTCCCCCTGTGGGCGGTAGCCACCTTGGGCCCGTGGTCGGGCTTCGGGTCGTCTTCCTTGTCCTCATGCCCCCTTTTCTGGGGTTGAGGAGCCGTCTCCGAGACCTCTGTGGGGTCTTCTACCTCTGATTCGGAGGGAGAACTAAAAATTCTCCCCCCCCTCCTGCGGGGGGACCCCCCCCCTTCCGCGGTTGTGGCCATGTCGGCCTCGTCCACGTTGTGGGAAAAAATTGTCCAGCTCGGACCACCCTAGCCGAAGTTATAGCCTAAAAACAGACTTAGGTTAACAAAACGGTCAAGGGTGTGCCGGCTTTTAATAATCCCATACAATATCTGAAAAGCGCCTGAATCAATAAAATAGCAATATATTGATTCAGGGCTCCACGGAATATTGTATTGGCTGGCTTCTGGCTATCGTAGCCAGGTGCAAAAAATATACAAAAATAGGGGGCGAGGCCCCCTATCCCCTGAGACCCCTACGAATACCGTAGGGGTTAACCCCACGAAATGGAGCAAACACCAAAAACACTAATTTTTTGTAAAAATTTCACACAAAAAATTCAATAAAAATTTAAATAAAATTTAGAAAATCCGATTACTTCGAATCCCTTAGGGATGCAGTAACCGGACCTAGCCTACACGAAAGTAGACTATTGCCGCTATATCCCAGCCCCAAACAGGGCGTTGAGCGACAGCGGCAACACCAACTTTTTTCAGAAGCAAAAATGTAAACAAACAAAAAATTACACTGAAAATTCAACCAAAAAATAACTTGCGTTATCCGCTTTGCGCCTAAACCGAGGGTCGTAGCACGGAGCGAAAGGTGTCGCGTTATAGGGGGCGTTGCCCTCTATCCGCTGACAGTACTTCCACAGCCGTAGGGGTTGACCCCACGAAATGGCGTCACAAACAAAATTAAAATTTTTAAATGATAAAATTTAACAAGAAAAATTAACACTTAAAAACTAAATATCTACCGAACCGAAGGTAAGGTAGTAACAAAACAAAGCCCGAAGGCAAGACGGCAGCCGCCGCTGTAAAACAAGCTCAAACAAGCTGTTCCACAACAACAACAACACCGAAAAAACTTAACAAATATAACAAAAAATATCAACAAAACAAATCCAATCAAAACAAAAAGTCAAAATCCGAAAGTATAGCCAAGTCACGAGATGAAACGGTATCAATAGTCAGTATAACGAGCCAATAGTCTAAGTTATAAATCTCATCAATATCCGTCCAGTATCCGCAAAGTTACAATCGTCAACCTAACCTAACCTAACCTAACCTAACCTAACCTAACCTAACCTAACCTAACCTAACCTAACCTAACCTAACCTAACCTAACCTAACCTAACCTAACCTAACCTAACCTAACCTAACCTAACCTAACCTAACCTAACCTAACCTAACCTAACCTAACCTAACCTAACCTAACCTAACCTAACCTAACCTAACCTAACCTAACCTAACCTAACCTAACCTAACCTAACCTAACCTAACCTAACCTAACCTAACCTAACCTAACCTAACCTAACCTAACCTAACCTAACCTAACCTAACCTAACCTAACCTAACCTAACCTAACCTAACCTAACCTAACCTAACCTAACCTAACCTAACCTAACCTAACCTAACCTAACCTAACCTAACCTAACCTAACCTAACCTAACCTAACCTAACCTAACCTAACCTAACCTAACCTAACCTAACCTAACCTAACCTAACCTAACCTAACCTAACCTAACCTAACCTAACCTAACCTAACCTAACCTAACCTAACCTAACCTAACCTAACCTAACCTAACCTAACCTAACCTAACCTAACCTAACCTAACCTAACCTAACCTAACCTAACCTAACCTAACCTAACCTAACCTAACCTAACCTAACCTAACCTAACCTAACCTAACCTAACCTAACCTAACCTAACCTAACCTAACCTAACCTAACCTAACCTAACCTAACCTAACCTAACCTAACCTAACCTAACCTAACCTAACCTAACCTAACCTAACCTAACCTAACCTAACCTAACCTAACCTAACCTAACCTAACCTAACCTAACCTAACCTAACCTAACCTAACCTAACCTAACCTAACCTAACCTAACCTAACCTAACCTAACCTAACCTAACCTAACCTAACCTAACCTAACCTAACCTAACCTAACCTAACCTAACCTAACCTAACCTAACCTAACCTAACCTAACCTAACCTAACCTAACCTAACCTAACCTAACCTAACCTAACCTAACCTAACCTAACCTAACCTAACCTAACCTAACCTAACCTAACCTAACCTAACCTAACCTAACCTAACCTAACCTAACCTAACCTAACCTAACCTAACCTAACCTAACCTAACCTAACCTAACCTAACCTAACCTAACCTAACCTAACCTAACCTAACCTAACCTAACCTAACCTAACCTAACCTAACCTAACCTAACCTAACCTAACCTAACCTAACCTAACCTAACCTAACCTAACCTAACCTAACCTAACCTAACCTAACCTAACCTAACCTAACCTAACCTAACCTAACCTAACCTAACCTAACCTAACCTAACCTAACCTAACCTAACCTAACCTAACCTAACCTAACCTAACCTAACCTAACCTAACCTAACCTAACCTAACCTAACCTAACCTAACCTAACCTAACCTAACCTAACCTAACCTAACCTAACCTAACCTAACCTAACCTAACCTAACCTAACCTAACCTAACCTAACCTAACCTAACCTAACCTAACCTAACCTAACCTAACCTAACCTAACCTAACCTAACCTAACCTAACCTAACCTAACCTAACCTAACCTAACCTAACCTAACCTAACCTAACCTAACCTAACCTAACCTAACCTAACCTAACCTAACCTAACCTAACCTAACCTAACCTAACCTAACCTAACCTAACCTAACCTAACCTAACCTAACCTAACCTAACCTAACCTAACCTAACCTAACCTAACCTAACCTAACCTAACCTAACCTAACCTAACCTAACCTAACCTAACCTAACCTAACCTAACCTAACCTAACCTAACCTAACCTAACCTAACCTAACCTAACCTAACCTAACCTAACCTAACCTAACCTAACCTAACCTAACCTAACCTAACCTAACCTAACCTAACCTAACCTAACCTAACCTAACCTAACCTAACCTAACCTAACCTAACCTAACCTAACCTAACCTAACCTAACCTAACCTAACCTAACCTAACCTAACCTAACCTAACCTAACCTAACCTAACCTAACCTAACCTAACCTAACCTAACCTAACCTAACCTAACCTAACCTAACCTAACCTAACCTAACCTAACCTAACCTAACCTAACCTAACCTAACCTAACCTAACCTAACCTAACCTAACCTAACCTAACCTAACCTAACCTAACCTAACCTAACCTAACCTAACCTAACCTAACCTAACCTAACCTAACCTAACCTAACCTAACCTAACCTAACCTAACCTAACCTAACCTAACCTAACCTAACCTAACCTAACCTAACCTAACCTAACCTAACCTAACCTAACCTAACCTAACCTAACCTAACCTAACCTAACCTAACCTAACCTAACCTAACCTAACCTAACCTAACCTAACCTAACCTAACCTAACCTAACCTAACCTAACCTAACCTAACCTAACCTAACCTAACCTAACCTAACCTAACCTAACCTAACCTAACCTAACCTAACCTAACCTAACCTAACCTAACCTAACCTAACCTAACCTAACCTAACCTAACCTAACCTAACCTAACCTAACCTAACCTAACCTAACCTAACCTAACCTAACCTAACCTAACCTAACCTAACCTAACCTAACCTAACCTAACCTAACCTAACCTAACCTAACCTAACCTAACCTAACCTAACCTAACCTAACCTAACCTAACCTAACCTAACCTAACCTAACCTAACCTAACCTAACCTAACCTAACCTAACCTAACCTAACCTAACCTAACCTAACCTAACCTAACCTAACCTAACCTAACCTAACCTAACCTAACCTAACCTAACCTAACCTAACCTAACCTAACCTAACCTAACCTAACCTAACCTAACCTAACCTAACCTAACCTAACCTAACCTAACCTAACCTAACCTAACCTAACCTAACCTAACCTAACCTAACCTAACCTAACCTAACCTAACCTAACCTAACCTAACCTAACCTAACCTAACCTAACCTAACCTAACCTAACCTAACCTAACCTAACCTAACCTAACCTAACCTAACCTAACCTAACCTAACCTAACCTAACCTAACCTAACCTAACCTAACCTAACCTAACCTAACCTAACCTAACCTAACCTAACCTAACCTAACCTAACCTAACCTAACCTAACCTAACCTAACCTAACCTAACCTAACCTAACCTAACCTAACCTAACCTAACCTAACCTAACCTAACCTAACCTAACCTAACCTAACCTAACCTAACCTAACCTAACCTAACCTAACCTAACCTAACCTAACCTAACCTAACCTAACCTAACCTAACCTAACCTAACCTAACCTAACCTAACCTAACCTAACCTAACCTAACCTAACCTAACCTAACCTAACCTAACCTAACCTAACCTAACCTAACCTAACCTAACCTAACCTAACCTAACCTAACCTAACCTAACCTAACCTAACCTAACCTAACCTAACCTAACCTAACCTAACCTAACCTAACCTAACCTAACCTAACCTAACCTAACCTAACCTAACCTAACCTAACCTAACCTAACCTAACCTAACCTAACCTAACCTAACCTAACCTAACCTAACCTAACCTAACCTAACCTAACCTAACCTAACCTAACCTAACCTAACCTAACCTAACCTAACCTAACCTAACCTAACCTAACCTAACCTAACCTAACCTAACCTAACCTAACCTAACCTAACCTAACCTAACCTAACCTAACCTAACCTAACCTAACCTAACCTAACCTAACCTAACCTAACCTAACCTAACCTAACCTAACCTAACCTAACCTAACCTAACCTAACCTAACCTAACCTAACCTAACCTAACCTAACCTAACCTAACCTAACCTAACCTAACCTAACCTAACCTAACCTAACCTAACCTAACCTAACCTAACCTAACCTAACCTAACCTAACCTAACCTAACCTAACCTAACCTAACCTAACCTAACCTAACCTAACCTAACCTAACCTAACCTAACCTAACCTAACCTAACCTAACCTAACCTAACCTAACCTAACCTAACCTAACCTAACCTAACCTAACCTAACCTAACCTAACCTAACCTAACCTAACCTAACCTAACCTAACCTAACCTAACCTAACCTAACCTAACCTAACCTAACCTAACCTAACCTAACCTAACCTAACCTTTTTTTTTTTTTTTTTTTTTTTTTGTTGACCAGGTGGAAAATTCGTTACGCATACCCTCCGCACATGGGAGTGGCGGAGGGTTATGTGGGACTACACATCGCCTCGCCCTCCTCAGAATGAGGAGGAATAGGGAGTGCTACCCACTAAAAACCACCCGGACGTGCCCTCTTGCCGGTTTTGTTGGACACCGTGGTACCTGCGAAGGCATAGACCACGGTGTCCACCGACGGCGCCCCAGCCTTTGCCGGGGCTTCCCGCGCCAAAGGGGAGATGGCCGAGCACGCTTGGCCCCTCTCCCAGACCGCTATGTGGCTTTCCACCGCAGGCAGAGGACTCCCATCCTCCACCTGCAGCCACTATGGGTTGAGTCTGGCGGCAAACCGCCGCCTTCTCAACCCGAGCCGTCTGCGCCGGAGGGGATGCGCGAGGGGATTTTCCTCGCGCTCCCGCTCCGCGGTCTCCTTCTGCGAAATGATGTATTCGCAGAAGGCGACCACAGCCTCCCAGGACCTCTCGCTGCTGAGCATCGCAGAGACAACGCTCTGGAGCGAGAGGTCCACCCGCTGGATGGTGCGTGCCATGAGGCCACGTTCCGCGTCCCAACGACTGCACACCTCAAGGGTGTGCTGAGCGGTGTCGTCGGGATCGCCGCACTCATGACACCGCGGGTCAGGCTCCCTCCCGATTTTGTGCAGGTAGTGACCGAAGCACCCATGCCCGGTCAGTACCTGCACTAGCCGGAACGACGTAGCGCCGACCTTCCGCTTTGACCAGTGGTCCAGCGACGGGAGGATCGCCCCTATGGTACGGACACCATAAGGGGCGACCTCCAGCTGGGCTTTCCACCGGTCCCGTAGTCGGCGCTCCGTCATTCGGCGGGAGGCCTCTACCTCCTCAGGATCCGGGCGTTCACCTGTTGCCCGGATCCTGGACCTACGTTGGTAGGTCTCTGCGTGCACCTCTGCGTCTAGCTCCCACGGAGGGGTGCACGCGAGGAGGCAGGCCGCTGCGTGGGCCACCGTCATATAGGCCCTCACCATCCTGAGGGCCACGACCCGTTGGGGCCTCCGCAGCAGGGCCCTATTCCGGGCGGACAGCTTGTCCGCCCATATTGGGGCCCCATAACCTAACCTAACCTAACCTAACCTAACCTAACCTAACCTAACCTAACCTAACCTAACCTAACCTAACCTAACCTAACCTAACCTAACCTAACCTAACCTAACCTAACCTAACCTAACCTAACCTAACCTAACCTAACCTAACCTAACCTAACCTAACCTAACCTAACCTAACCTAACCTAACCTAACCTAACCTAACCTAACCTAACCTAACCTAACCTAACCTAACCTAACCTAACCTAACCTAACCTAACCTAACCTAACCTAACCTAACCTAACCTAACCTAACCTAACCTAACCTAACCTAACCTAACCTAACCTAACCTAACCTAACCTAACCTAACCTAACCTAACCTAACCTAACCTAACCTAACCTAACCTAACCTAACCTAACCTAACCTAACCTAACCTAACCTAACCTAACCTAACCTAACCTAACCTAACCTAACCTAACCTAACCTAACCTAACCTAACCTAACCTAACCTAACCTAACCTAACCTAACCTAACCTAACCTAACCTAACCTAACCTAACCTAACCTTTTTTTTTTTTTTTTTTTTTTTTTTTTTTTTTTTTTTTGTTGACCGGGTGGGAAATGCATTACGCATACCCTCCGCACATGGGAGTGGCGGAGGGTTATGTGGGACTACACATCGCCTCTCCCTCCTCAGAGTGAGGAGGGGTAGAGAGTGCTACCCACTAAAAACCACCCGGACGTGCCCTCTTGCCGGTTTCGTCGGACACCGTGGTACCTGCGAAGGCATAGACCACGATGTCCACCGACGGCGCCCCAGCCTATGCCGGGGCTTCCCGCGCCAAAGGGGAGATGGCCGAGCACGCTTGGCCCCTCTCCCAGACCGCTATGTGGCTTTCCACCGCAGGCAGAGGACTCCCATCCTCCACCTGCAGCCACTATGGGTTGAGTCTGGCGGCAAACCGCCGCCTTCTCAACCCGAGCCGTCTGCGCCGGAGGGGATGCGCGAGGGGATTTTCCTCGCGCTCCCGCTCCGCGGTCTCCTTCTGCGAGATGATGAGTTCGCAGAAGGCGACCACAGCCTCCCAGGACCTCTCGCTGCTGAGCATCGCAGAGACAACGCTCTGGAGCGAGAGGTCCACCCGCTGGATGGTGCGTGCCATGAGGCCACGTTCCGCGTCCCAACGACTGCACACCTCAAGGGTGTGCTGAGCGGTGTCGTCGGGATCGCCGCACTCATGACACCGCGGGTCAGGCTCCCTCCCGATTTTGTGCAGGTAGTGACCGAAGCACCCATGCCCGGTCAGTACCTGCACTAGTCGGAACGACGTAGCGCCGACCTTCCGCTTTGACCAGTGGTCCAGCGACGGGAGGATCGCCCCTATGGTACGGACACCATAAGGGGCGACCTCCAGCTGGGCTTTCCACCGGTCCCGTAGTCGGCGCTCCGTCATTCGGCGGGAGGCCTCTGCCTCCTCAGGGTCCGGGCGTTCACCTGTTGCCCGGATCCTGGACCTACGTTTGTAGGTCTCTGCGTGCACCTCTGCGTCTAGCTCCCACGGAGGGGTGCACGCGAGGAGGCAGGCCGCTGCGTGGGCCACCGTCATATAGGCCCTCACCATCCTGAGGGCCACGACCCGTTGGGGCCTCCGCAGCAGGGCCCTATTCCGGGCGGACAGCTTGTCCGCCCATATTGGGGCCCCGTAGAGGGCCATGCTCCTTGTTACACCGGCATATAGCCGCCGGCATAAGGAGCCCGGCCCTCCAACATTGGGCAGTAGTCTGCCCAGCGCCGATGCGGCGCCCACGATTCGGGGAGCTAATCTGGAGAAATGCTCCCCGAAATCCCACCTGCGGTCCAATATGAGCCCCAGATATCTGATATGGGGCTTTATATGGACCGCTTCACCCTCCAGGGTGAGCACCGCACTCGCGGGCAGACTCCACCCGCGCCCCCCGAAGACTATAGCCTCAGTCTTCGGGAGGCTCACTTTTAGGCCGAGTCTGGCGATCCGCTCTATCGCCAGCTCGGCCGCCACCTCAGCCCGTCTCCGGGTCTCCGCTTTGTTGCTTCCGCGCACAGCCACCATTGTGTCGTCTGCATAGCAGACGACGAGTGTGCGCGGAAGCAGTTCCGCTCTGATGGCCCAGTCGTACCCCAGGTTCCAGAGGAGTGGGCCGAGTACGGAACCCTGGGGCACGCCACAGGCCATCCTCCTCTCCCCCCGTTGCCCGTCTTGATTTTCATAGAGCACTACTCTCTCGGTAAGGTAGTGCTCTATGACCTGCCTAAGGTAGTGAGGCACTCTGTGATATTTTAGTGCCTCACTGATCACCCCATAGGGGAGGGTGCCGAACGCGTTCGCGATGTCTAGAGACACCGCGATGACACCCTCCCCCCTGCTCGACGCGTATTCACAAAAGTCTCTTAGTGACTTTACCGCGTCGAGCGTGGACCGCCCTTCCCGGAACCCGAACTGTCTATCTGACACGTTCGGGCCGGCGGTCTCCAGGTGCTGCAGGATCCGGGAGGCCAGGATGCGTTCAAACGCTTTCCCAGCCTCATCCAGCAGCACTATGGGGCGATAGGCAGACGGGCAATCTGGTGGCCGACCCTCTTTGCGGAGGAGGCACAGTCGCCCTTCCTTCCACACCCGCGGGAACCTTCCTTCCCTCAGGCAGTCGTCCATGACGTGCCTGAGGCGGTCCCCGAGGTGTTCCAGGGCGACGGCGAGGACGCGACCTGGGACTCCGTCTGGCCCCGGGGCTTTTTTGCAGCCCCGGAGTCGGTCCGTCACTCGCTCGAACTCGTCACTGCTTATCGGTGCAATGACGAGCTCGGCCTCCGGCTCCGTTATGGGGTCGGCCATCGTCGGGGGGGAGATCGAAGGGGCTGGCGGAAACAGCCCCTCGACTATCCTCTGGAGGAGGGCGGGCTCCAGGGAGTCCATGGGGGGGGCGGTGCGCATTTTGTTACGCACCACCTTATATGGCCGCCCCCATGGATCCCTGTCCAGGGTGGCCAAGAACGACTCATGAGCTTCGTCCTTGGCCTTGGCTATCGCCACCTGGAGGGCCCCCTTTGCTTCTTTGAGGGCCCTATGGAGCCCTTCTTCCTCTTCTTCGGTGTGCCGCCGACGCCTACAATGTTGGTAGGCGCGGCGGGCACCGTTGCTGGCGGTCCGCAGGGCCGCAATTTCTGCGGACCACCAGTAGACCCGCTTACGGGCGGACAGGCGACCGGCCCTTGGCATGGCCGCGTCGCACACCGTCTGTAGTGCGACGCGGAACTGTGCCGCCCTCTCTTCGATTCCGAGGGTGACGGGTGGGGCAGCACACCATGCCTCCACCATGGCCGCCTCGTCCGCCCTGTCCCTGTCCAAATGGACGAGGGACCACTTGGGGAATTTATTCCCCCTCCTGCCTCTGCCAATGATGGGCGACGGCGGGACTCCTCCTGAGGAGACCCTCATCCTGATGTACAGGTGATCTGAGAGGGTCTCCACGTCCTCCAGGACGCGCCAACCCGTGACGCGTGCGGCTATGGCAGGGGTCGCGAACGTGACGTCCACGATTGACCCCCCCTGCCGCCGCACGCAGGTATTTGCGCTGCCCTGGTTTAGGACTACGAGTCCCGTAGCCGTCACCCAGTCCCCGAGTGCAGTTCCCCTATGGTCCGTAGTGGGGGAACCCCATGCCGAACTTTTGGCGTTGAGGTCCCCCAGGACCATAACCTGCCTCGGGGCGGCCCTTCGGACCACCCCCCCTAGGATCCCCAGGAACGTGTCGAACTCCCGCAGCGGCCTATTGGGGGAGAAGTACACGGCTACCAGTACCGTGTCGTTCCCCCACCTGGCCGCCACGTATCCCGGGCCACCCTCGATCCTCGATAAGGGGGGGAGGTCCCCCACCGCCGGCACCACGATCGCCACTACTCCGTCGGTATCCCCTACCCAGTTACATTGGGGGGGGACGAAGTAGGGCTCCGCTATAACCGCAACGCCAATTGCCCACTCCGCCATGACCTGCATGAGCAGATCCTGAGCTCTGGCGGAGTGGTTGGCGTTTACTTGCAGGACGTCTAGATGCTGCTGGTGTGCTGGCATTTAGACGTCCATACGGTTGTCCGCTTGGTGCCGGCTGGCGGCTGTTTCGGCTGGAGGGGGTCGGGAGGGGCGGGCGGGTCTCATCCTCACCTCTCTTCCCTTCGTTTCCGGTGGGGAGCATTTCAGCCCCCTCATAACGTGGTCGGCTGGGAGTCCTGCATGGTGGCATACTGCACACCATGCTTTTTCCTCCCAGCAGTCGGCTGCTTTATGCCCCTCTACGCCGCACCGGTAACACATTTGTCCCCGGTCCACCTTTGAGAGGCACAGCTCACGTGAGTGGCCAACACCCATGCATTTGTAGCACCGCATGGGTGCTGGTCCCACTGAGTTGACCCTGGCAGACGACCAGCCTACCAGGATCTGACCACGCTTGAGGAGGGCTTTTGCCGTCACCACCGGACATTGGACGAGGGCCACCCCGCTGCCGTCGTAATATGTAGGGCGAATGCCCCCCACCTTTATATGCGCCTCAGCGCATCCCCCCGCTTTTGCGACAGCTGCCGCCAGGGTCTCCTTTGTCGCCGACTCGTCTAGGCCGGCGACCTCGATAGCGGCCATTTTTTCAGGGCGGCTTATGACGGCAACATCGCCCACAATAGCCTGTAGCTTTGCTGCCAGGCTGTCCGCCGCCCTTCCGCTATCTGCTCCGGGGACTTCGATGACTCGGCCCCCAGTCACCGAGTTCCGGACCCTGACGTGCTGCAGGCCAACTTCTTCCAGTCTTATGCTGTTTATGGCCTTCGACATGGTGGCCTGCAGCGTGGTGTTGGTGGTGACGTCCTTCCTCATGGTTATCACCACCGCTGTCGACTTGGGGGCTTGGAGGGCCTTTGGCCTTGGTGCCTCTTTCTTCTTGGGGGGGGCGGGGGGTGGGGGGGGGGCCGTAGCCTTTCCCTTCCCCCTCTTCCTCTTTTTCGCCACTAGGGCGTAAGTCTCCTGTGGCGGGTTGACCTCTGAGGGGCCAGGTGTTATTTCCGAGGCCGGGGCAGGCCTGGCCGCTGGGGCAGGCTTGGTTGCCGGGGCAGGCCTGGCCGCTGGGGCAGGCTTGGTTGCCGGGGCAGTCCTGGTCACCGGGGACTCCGGGACCGCTTTTTTAGCGGGCCTTTTCGGCCTGGCCGCCGGGGCGGTTGTCTCCGGGGCCGCTGGGGCCGCTTTTTTAGCGACCCTTTTCGGCCTGCCATCCCCAAGCCTAGCCCTGCATTCAGGCTCCGAGGCCACTTCTCTCACAGGGGCTGGTGGAGCCGGTCTGCTCTTCTTTTTGTCCGCCGCAAGCGGGGGGCGGAGTATCGGCACAGGAGGAAGGCGGCTGCTGATCTCCTCGATGCGGGCATTGAGCATGTTGCCCAAGGAGATCGTCAAGTCGCGCTTCATTGTTTCGAGCAACTCCGTCAGTTCCGCTGCGGTGGACTGCGGCGGCGGGGGGGCCCTGGGGGCCGAGGTCTCGCGTACCGGCTGTGGGGCCAGCTGTGGGGCCGGGGCCGAGGCCTGGCGCTCCGAAAAGGCGGTTCGGAGCGCCTTGAGCTCCGCCGTGCAGAGAGCGAGTTGCTCCCGCATCCTCTTATTATCCGCCATTAGGATGCGGATCTCCTCGCTCTCTGACCTGGAGGCTTTAAAGTCCTCCATGGCTGCTAGAATGGTGCGGCAGGCCCGGTTCATACTGCCCCACACCTCTCCCTTTAGGTTGCTCGACTTGCGGGCCCCCTCAAGTATCTCCAATGCCGCCTGTCGGGTGGCCTCCACTGGGTCGTACGCGGGCAAGACCTCAGTCGGTGTTATCACTCTTGGGGGGGAAGAAGTTCCCCCATTCTTCTTTTCCCCCTTGCTGCGAAGCTGGGGGAAGTCTTTCCTATAGTATGAGGGGCCCGCGGTGACATCCGTGTCGGAGCTGAGGTACGTCTCCGATTCCCGGAGCTTACTTCTTGCCGCCGCCATTCCAGAGTAGGCCCCCTTGGGCTTTCCTCTACGGGCCGAGTGGACCTTGGACCCAACCTCGGGCCTGGGGTCGTCCTCTTCATCCCCGTGCCCCCTTTTCAGGGGCTGAGGGGCCGCCTCCGAGACCTCTACCGGGTCTTCTTCCTCCGTTTCAGAGGGAGAACTATAGATTCTCCCCCCCCTCCTGCGGGGGGACCCCCCCCCTTCGTCGGTTGTGGCCATTGTGGCCCTGCCAACGTCCCTGCCGAATTTTATTCAAATCCGGCAACGCAAACCGAAGTTATTGACCAAATAACAATATCAGTCAATAAAAACGGTCAAGCGTGTGCCGGATTTAAAATACTCCATACAAAATGGAAAAAGCGCCTGAATTTAGTGTAATAGCAATTTTATTCAATTTCTTTTTTTTAAAATTCTATTTGCACCCACTTCCCGTTGTGTCAGGTGAGAGCAAAAAATATTAAAAATTAGGGGACGAAACACCCTATCCACTGGTACCCCTACTATGACCGTAGGGGTTAACCCCACGAAATGGAGCCAACACCAAAACACCTCTTTTTTGGTATATTTTTACCGTAAATTTTATGGTAAAATTAGCAAAAAATTTTGGAAAATCCGATTACTACCCAACCCTATGAGGTGCAGTAACCGGACCTAGCCTACGTGAAAGAAGACTATTGCCGCTATGTCTCAGCAGCAAACAGGGCGCTGAGCGATAGCGGCAACACCAACTTTTTTCAATAGCAAAAATGTAAACAAACAATTTTTTTGACTGAAAATTCAACCAAAAAATTATCTGCGTTATCCGCTTTGCGCCTAAACCGAGGGTCGTAGCACGGTGCGAAAGGTGTCGCGTTATAGGGGGCGTTGCCCTCTATCCGCTGACAGTACTTTCACAGCCGTAGGGGTTGACCCCACGAAATGGCGTTACAAACAAAATAAAAATTTTTAAATGATAAAATTTAACAAGAAAATTTAACACTTAAAAACTAAATATCTACCGAACCGAAGGTAAGGTAGTAACAAAACAAAGCCCGAAGGCAAGACGGCAGCCGCCGCTGTAAAACAAGCTCAAACAAGCTGTTCCACAACAACAACAACACCGAAAAAACTTAACAAATGTAACAAAAAATATCAACAAAACAAATCCAATCAAAACAAAAAGTCAAAATCCGAAAGTATAGCCAAGTCACGAGATGAAACGGTATCAATAGTCAGTATAACGAGCCAATAGTCTAAGTTATAAATCTCATCAATATCCGTCCAGTATCCGCAAAGTTACAATCGTCAACCTAACCTAACCTAACCTAACCTAACCTAACCTAACCTAACCTAACCTAACCTAACCTAACCTAACCTAACCTAACCTAACCTAACCTAACCTAACCTAACCTAACCTAACCTAACCTAACCTAACCTAACCTAACCTAACCTAACCTAACCTAACCTAACCTAACCTAACCTAACCTAACCTAACCTAACCTAACCTAACCTAACCTAACCTAACCTAACCTAACCTAACCTAACCTAACCTAACCTAACCTAACCTAACCTAACCTAACCTAACCTAACCTAACCTAACCTAACCTAACCTAACCTAACCTAACCTAACCTAACCTAACCTAACCTAACCTAACCTAACCTAACCTAACCTAACCTAACCTAACCTAACCTAACCTAACCTAACCTAACCTAACCTAACCTAACCTAACCTAACCTAACCTAACCTAACCTAACCTAACCTAACCTAACCTAACCTAACCTAACCTAACCTAACCTAACCTAACCTAACCTAACCTAACCTAACCTAACCTAACCTAACCTAACCTAACCTAACCTAACCTAACCTAACCTAACCTAACCTAACCTAACCTAACCTAACCTAACCTAACCTTTTTTTTTTTTTTTTTTTTTTTTTTTGATTTACAAGGTGGAAAATGCTTGATGCATTCGACCCCCGACATGGGAGTGGCGGGGGGATATGTGGGATTACACGTCGCCTCTGCCTCTTCTAATGTGAAGAGGTGTAGGGAGTGCTACCCACTAAAAACCACCTTGGTAACTTACCCACCTTAGCCAGTTTTGTTGGACATCGTGGAACCCGCAATGGCATTCCCCACGATGTCCACCGGCAGCGCCCCAGCTGTTGCCGGGGGCTTCCCGCGCCGAAGAGGAGACAGGCCAAGCGTACCCGGCCCATCGCCCCCCCGGCGCCCGTGCAGGTGAAGAACTCCCATTCATCCTCCACCGCACCTGATACATCAAAACCCATAAATGGGGGGACCAGCTGGCGCCGGCTCCCCCCTCCCCAGGCCACCCAGCGGCCCGAGGACCCCTTGAGTGGCCCGGGAAAGGGACCACACTCACGCCGGCACTCGCCGGCCCCCCATTCCCCCCGGACCGCCCACCGGCCCGGGAGAGGGACCAAACCCGCGCCGGCATCCCGCCGGCCTCCCCCCCCCATACCGCCCCGCGGCTCAAAGAACCATCGAGCGGCCCGGGGGAGGGACCTCTTATTTACCCCCCAGCAGGCGGAAGACTTTCGTCCACCACCTGCACCCATATCATATTAAATATATAAATACTAATAATATATAAATAAATAAGTACCAATATTACACAGATAGATAATTATGGGTTGAGGCGCGCGGCAAACTGCCGCCGCCTCCGCCCCTGCCGCCTGCGTCGGAGCGGGTGCGCGAGCGGATCTTCCTCGCGCTCCCGCTCCGCGGTCTCCTTCTGCGAGATGACATACTCGCAGAAGGCGACCACAGCCTCCCAGGACCTCTCGCTGCTGAGCATCGCAGAGACGATGCTCTGGAGCGAGAGGTCCACCCGCTGAATGGTGCGTGCCATGAGGCCACGCTCCCGACCCCAACGACTGCACACCTCAAGGGTGTGCTGGGCCGTGTCGTCGGGATCGCCGCACTCATGGCACTGCGGGCCAAGTTCTCTCCCTATTTTGTGCAGGTAATGACCGAAACAGCCATGTCCGGTCATCACCTGCACGAGCCGGAACGTCATAGCGCCGACTGCCCTCTTCGACCAGTGGTCCAGCGACGGGAGGATCGCCCCTATGGTACGAACACCATAAGGGGCGACCTCCAGCTGGGCTTTCCACCGGTCCCGCAGTCGGCGCTCCGTCATTCGACGAGCGGCAGCTACCTCCTCAGGGTCCGGGCGTTCACCTGTTGCCCGGACCCTGGACCCACGTCGGTAGGTCTCTGCCTGCACCTCTGCGTCCAACTCCCACGGCGGGGTGCAGGCGAGGAGGCATGCCGCCGCATGGGCCACAGTGACGTAGGCCCTCACCATTCTGAGGGCCACGACTCGCTGCGGCCTCCGCAGAAGGGCCCTGTTCCGGGCGGATAGCTTGTCCGCCCAGATTGGGGCCCCGTATAGGGCCATGCTCCTGGTTACGCCGGCGTATAGCCGCCGGCATAAGGAGCCTGGCCCTCCTACATTGGGCAGGAGTCTGCCCATCGCCGACGCGGCGCCCACAATTCGGGGAGCAAGTCTAGAGAAATGCTCCCCGAAGTCCCATTTGCGGTCCAGTATCAGCCCCAGATACTTGATATGGGGCTTGATCAGGACCGCCCCTCCCCCCAAAGTGAGCGCCGCGTCAGCGGGCAGCCTCCAACCTCGCCCCCCGAAGACTATCGCCTCGGTCTTCGGGAGGCTCACCTTAAGGCCGAGCCTGGCGATCCGCTCAATCGCCAGGTCGGCCGCCACTTCCGCCCTCCGGGAGGTCTCCCGCTTGTCGCTCCCGCGCACAGCCACCATTGTGTCGTCCGCGTAGCAGACGACGAGTGTGCGCGGGAGCAACTCCCCCCGGATTGCCCAGTCGTACCCCAGGTTCCAAAGAAGCGGTCCGAGCACGGAACCCTGGGGCACGCCGCAGGCCATCACCCTCTCCCCCCTTTGACCGTCCTTGTTTTCATAGAGCACTACCCTCTCGGTAAGGTAGTGCTCTATGACCCGCCTAAGGTAGTGAGGCACTTCATGGTACCGAAGTGCCTCACTGATCACCCCATAGGGGAGGGTGCCGAACGCGTTCGCGATGTCCAACGACACCGCGATAACACCCTCCCCCCTGCTCGACGCATATTCGCTGAAGTCCCTCAGCGACTTCAGTGCGTCGAGCGTGGACCGCCCTTCCCGGAACCCGAACTGTCTATCAGAGACGTTCGGGCCGGCGGTCTCCAGGTGCTGCAGGATCCGGGAGGCCAGGATGCGCTCATACGCTTTCCCGGCCTCATCCAGCAGCACTATGGGGCGATAGGCGGACGGACAGTCCGGTGGCCGACCCTCTTTGCGGAGGAGGCATAGTCGCCCCTCTTTCCACACCCTCGGGAACCTTCCCTCTCTCAGGCAGTCATCCATGACATGCCTGAGACGGTCCCCGAGGTGTTCCAGGGCGACGGCGAGGACACGACCCGGCACTCCATCAGGCCCCGGGGCTTTTTTACAGCCCCGGAGTCGGTCTGTCACTCGCTCGAACTCGTCATTGCTTATCGTTGCAATGACGAGCTCGGCCTCCGGCTCCGCTATGGGGTCGGCCATCGACGGGGGAGAGATCGAGGGGGCTGGCGGGAACAGCCCCTCGACCACCCTTTGCAGAAGGGCGGGCTCCAGGGAGTCCATGGGGGGGGCGGTGCGCATTTTGTTGCGCACCACCCTGTACGGCCGCCCCCACGGGTCCCTGTCCAGGGTGGCCAAGAACAAGGCGTTGGCCTCGTCCTTGGCCTTGGCGATTGCCACCTGGAGGGCCCCCTTTGCCTCTTTGAGGGCCCTGTGGAGCCCTTCCTCTTCTTCAGTGGTGTGCCGCCTGCGCCTACAGTGTTGGTAGGCGCGGCGAGCACTGTTACTGGTGGTCCGAAGGGCCGCTATCTCTGCGGACCACCAGTATACCTTCTTCCGGGCGAACAGGCGACCGGTCCGAGGCATGGCCGCGTCGCATACCGTCTGTATTGCGACGCGGAACTGTGCCGCCCTCTCTTCGACTCCGAGGGAGACGGGTGGGGCAGCACACCATGCCTCCACCATGGCCGCCTCGTCCGCCCTGTCCCTGTCCAGATGGACCAGGGACCATTTGGGGAAACCCCCTCTCCTCCTCCGATTTCCCCCTAGGATGGGCGACGGCTGGACGCCATCGTTGGAGACCCTCATTCTGATATATAAATGATCAGAGAGGGTCTCGACGTCCTCCAGGACACGCCAACCTGTGACGCGTGCGGCTATGGCAGGGGTCGCGAACGTGATGTCCACGATTGACCCCCCCTGCCTCCGCACGCAAGTGTTGGCGCTGCCCTGGTTCAGGATTACCAATCCTGTTGCCGTCACCCAGTCCTCGAGGGAGGCCCCTCGGGGATCCGTGGTAGGGGAACCCCACGCCGAACTTTTGGCGTTGAGGTCCCCCAGGACCATGACCTGCCTCGGGGCAGCCCTCCTGACTACCCCCCCCAGGATCCCCAGGAATGTGTCGAATTCCCGTAGCGGCCTATTGGGGGAGAAGTACACGGCCACCAGCACCGTGTCACTCCCCCACCCGGCCGCCACGAATCCTGGGCCACCCTCAATCCTTGCTAGGGGGGGGAAGTCCCCCACTGCCGGCACCACGATTGCCACTACTTCGTCGGTGTCCCTTACCCAATTAGGTTGGGGGGGGACGAAGTAGGGCTCCGCGACAACCGCGACGCCAATTGCCCACTCCGCCATGGTCTGCATGAGCAGATCCTGAGCTCTGGCGGAGTGGTTGGCGTTGACCTGCAGGACGTCCAAATGCCGGTGTGCTGGCATTTAGACGTCCATGCGGTTGTCCACTTCGGGCCTGCCGGCAGTCGTAACTGCAGGAGGGGGCCGGGAGGGACGGCCGGGCCGTGGCCGTGTCTCCCTGCCTCTAGTTTCCGGGGGGGAGCAATTGTCTCCCCCCATCTTGTGATCGGCGGGGAGTTTGGCATGGTGGCAAACTGCACACCATGCCTTCTCCTCCCAGCACTCCTTGGACTTGTGCCCCTCTTTGCTGCACCGGTAGCACAGCTGGCTCCGGTCCACGCTTGAGGGGCACAGCTCCCTCGAGTGACCAACACCCATACATTTATAACACCGCATGGGTGTCAGTCCCACGGAGCAGATCCTGGCGGATGCCCACCCCACCACGATCTGTCCGAGTGCCAGGAGTGCCCTGGCCACCACTACCGGGCATTGCACCAGAGCGGTGCTTTTTCCTTTTCCGCCATAAGTGGGGCGGATGCCCCCTACCTTAATATGGGCCTCATTGCAGGCCCCCGCTTTGGCGATGGCCGCCGTCAGCGACTCCTTAGTCGCCGACTCATCCAGGCCGATGACCTGGATGGCGGCCATCTTGTGGGGACGGCTTACGTGGGCAACGTCACCGATTAAAACCTGCAGCTTGGCTGCAAGGTTATCGGCCGCTCGCCCACTGTCGTCCCCGGGGACCTCAATTACACGACCCCCCGTCATAGAGGTTCGGACCCTCACGTGTTGCAGGCCAACCTCCTCCAGGCTAAGGCCATTAATGGCCTTTTGCATGGTGGCCTGCAACGTGATTGTGGTGGGTGTGTCCCTCTTTAGACACACAGTGATGGCCGCCGTATTTGGGACCTGCGGCGCCTTCGCTGTGGATGCCGCCTTCCTCCTCTTCTTCTTCTTGTTTTTCTTCTTAGTGGGGGCGGGGGGGGCGGGGGTTGGGGCCGTAGCCTTTCCCGTCCCCTTACCCTTTTTCCCTCTCTTTGTCGCATCGGCGTACGTCTCGCTCGGATGCGACAGTTCTCCGGAGGGGCCTGGCTCCGGGGCCGGGCCGGGCTTGGCTCCCGGGGCAGGCTTTGCTGGCGGGGCATGCCCGGCTGCCGGGGCGGTAATCTTAGGGGCCGCTTTTTTTATGGCCTTGGCCTTTTTAGGCCTTCCATCCCCCAGCCTGGCCCTGGATTCGGGCTCAGACATCGTCTCTGTAGTAAGAGCCAATGGAGCCGGTGGGGCCGGTTTCCCTGCTCTCCTGTCTGCCGCCAGCGAGGGGCGGAGTATCGGTGCCGGTGGGAGGCGACTGCTGATCTCGGCTATGCGGGCATTGAGCATATTGCCCAGCGAGACCAGCAAGTCCCTCTTCATGTCGGCCATTGCCTCCGCCAAGCTCGCAGCAGCAGATTGCGGCGGCGAGGGGGCCGGGGGGGCCGAGGTCACTCGTTCCGGCTGTTGGGCCGGGGTCTGGCGCTCCGAGAAGGCGGTTCGGAGCGCCTTCAACTCAGTTTGACAGAGAGCGAGTTGCTCCCGCATCCTCTTATTGTCCGCCTTTAAGATGCGGATCTCCTCACTCTCTGCCCTGGCCGCCTTGACTTCCTCCATTGAGTCGAGGATGGTGTGGCAAGCCCGGTTAATTTTGCCCCACACGTCCCCCTTCAGGTTGCCCGACTTGTTGGCCCCCTCAAGTATTATGAGAGTAGCCCGACGGGCGGCCTCGATCGGGTCTGATAGCTCAGCCGGGCTTTCAACGCGCTCGGGGGGGATGAAACTACCCGTTCCCCCCGCACCCCCCCTGGGACGGAGCCCTGGGACGATCTTCCTGTACGTGTTGACGGCGGTGTCCGAGTCAGAGAACCGGTACGGATCCGGATCTCTGAGCCTCGCCCTCGCCGCCGCCATACCCGCATAGGCCCCCTTGGGCTTCCCCCTGCGAGCCTTGCCGATTTTAGGGGGGTCATCTTCCCCCCCCTCATGTCCCCTTTTCTGGGGCTGAGAAGCCACAGTATAAACCTCAGGGAGTTCGTCCCCCGACGAATCCGAAGAAAGCCGGGAAACCCCCCCCCTCAGCAGACTCCCCCCCCCCTTTGGGGGAGAAGCCATGTCAGCCTTGTCCAACCCTGTACTAAGAATCGTCAAAAACAGACTACCAGAACCGAATCTATTCGAAATTGAAACAAAATCGAATAAAAACGGTCAAGAGTATGTCTGCTTTTAACGATCCTATACAATAAACAGAAAAGCGCCTGATTCTTACCCGCTAGCAATTCTGAAAATTCTGAAAACTACTGAAACACTTTCCACCTACTTCCCGTGGTCGCAGGTGCACGGGAATGGTCTTAAAAGTTAGGTCGTGTCAGCGCCTATCCGTCAATACCCCTAAACAAGTCGTAGGGGTTGACCCCACGAGGTGGAGCGACCAACAAAAACACACGTTTTCAGTAAAAATTTAACACAAATTTTTTCCTATCAATTTAAACAACTTTTTAAAAATCCGATAGTTACCAAACCCTACGAAATGGAACTACCGGATCTACACCACAAGAAACCGGACTATTGCCCCTATCTCCCAACCCTATTCAGGCTCTTGGACGATAGTGACAACACCAACTTTTTGAAGGGTAAAAAGTGTAAACAACCTAATTTAATGAAAACCAAAAGTAAGCTGCGTTATTCGATTTTCTCCTCTTCTAGGGATCGCAGAGCGGAGCGAATGGTGTTGCTTAATAGAGGACGATGCCCTCTATCCGCTCACACTCGTTTTACAACCGCAAAGCAAAACCTCACGAAATGGCGCCACTTACAAAAATAAAATTTTCAAATAATAAAATCGAACAACTAAATTCGAAATTTAAAAATTGAACTTCTATCGAACGGAAGGTTCTAGAAAAATCTACTAAAGCCCGCAGGCAAAAGCGCTGCCGCCGCTATGCAACAAGCCTAGAAAGGTTGTTCCACACCGACGACAACACACTAAAACAATCACAATTAATGAAAAACTCACCAACAAATAAAAAATCCAATCACAAAGATAAACACAAATCCGGGAAACAAAGCCTAATCCAATCACAAATAGCAAGAACGGTGTCCGTATACAATAGCCAAGTAGTTAGTAACAAGAAACTGCACTTAAAACACCGAAAAACCACCACTTCAAATTTTTGAAAATTTTTGACGCGGAGCCAATCTGAGCGAGCAATTACGCGACCGTCTTCGAGAGTAGCCGGTCGGCAACTAACCTAACCTAACCTAACCTAACCTAACCTAACCTAACCTAACCTAACCTAACCTAACCTAACCTAACCTAACCTAACCTAACCTAACCTAACCTAACCTAACCTAACCTAACCTAACCTAACCTAACCTAACCTAACCTAACCTAACCTAACCTAACCTAACCTAACCTAACCTAACCTAACCTAACCTAACCTAACCTAACCTAACCTAACCTAACCTAACCTAACCTAACCTAACCTAACCTAACCTAACCTAACCTAACCTAACCTAACCTAACCTAACCTAACCTAACCTAACCTAACCTAACCTAACCTAACCTAACCTAACCTAACCTAACCTAACCTAACCTAACCTAACCTAACCTAACCTAACCTAACCTAACCTAACCTAACCTAACCTAACCTAACCTAACCTAACCTAACCTAACCTAACCTAACCTAACCTAACCTAACCTAACCTAACCTAACCTAACCTAACCTAACCTAACCTAACCTAACCTAACCTAACCTAACCTAACCTAACCTAACCTAACCTAACCTAACCTAACCTAACCTAACCTAACCTAACCTAACCTAACCTAACCTAACCTAACCTAACCTAACCTAACCTAACCTAACCTAACCTAACCTAACCTAACCTAACCTAACCTAACCTAACCTAACCTAACCTAACCTAACCTAACCTAACCTAACCTAACCTAACCTAACCTAACCTAACCTAACCTAACCTAACCTAACCTAACCTAACCTAACCTAACCTAACCTAACCTAACCTAACCTAACCTAACCTAACCTAACCTAACCTAACCTAACCTAACCTAACCTAACCTAACCTAACCTAACCTAACCTAACCTAACCTAACCTAACCTAACCTAACCTAACCTAACCTAACCTAACCTAACCTAACCTAACCTAACCTAACCTAACCTAACCTAACCTAACCTAACCTAACCTAACCTAACCTAACCTAACCTAACCTAACCTAACCTAACCTAACCTAACCTAACCTAACCTAACCTAACCTAACCTAACCTAACCTAACCTAACCTAACCTAACCTAACCTAACCTAACCTAACCTAACCTAACCTAACCTAACCTAACCTAACCTAACCTAACCTAACCTAACCTAACCTAACCTAACCTAACCTAACCTAACCTAACCTAACCTAACCTAACCTAACCTAACCTAACCTAACCTAACCTAACCTAACCTAACCTAACCTAACCTAACCTAACCTAACCTAACCTAACCTAACCTAACCTAACCTAACCTAACCTAACCTAACCTAACCTAACCTAACCTTTTTTTTTTTTTTTTTTTTTTTTTTTTTTTTTTTTTTTTTTTTTTTTTTTTTTTTTTTTTTTTTGTTCACCGGGTGGGAAATGCGTTACGCATACCCTCCGCACATGGGAGTGGCGGAGGGTTATGTGGGACTACACTTCGCCTCTCCCTCCTCAGAGTAAGGAGGGGTAGGGAGTGCTACCCACTAAAAACCACCCGGACGTGCCCTCTTGCCGGTTTTGTTGGACACCGTGGTACCTGCGAAGGCATAGACCACGATGTCCACCGACGGCGCCCCAGCCATTGCCGGGGCTTCCCACGCCAAAGGGGAGATGGCCGAGCACGCTTGGCCCTCTCCCAGACCGCTAAGTGGCTTTTCCCGCAGGCAGAGGACTCCCATCCTCCACCTGCAGCCACTATGGGTTGAGTCGGGCGGCAAACCGCCGCCTTCTCAACCCGAGCCGTCTGCGCCGGAGGGGATGCGCGAGAGGATCTTCCTCGCGCTCCCGCTCCGCGGTCTCCTTTTGCGAAATAATAGTTTCGCAGAAGGAGACCACAGCCTCCCAGGACCTCTCATTGCTCAGCATTGCCTCGACAATGCTTTGGAGCGAGAGGTCCACCCGCTGGATGGTGCGTGCCATGAGGCCACGCTCCGCGTCCCAACGACTGCACACCTCTAGGGTGTGCTGAGCGGTGTCGTCGGGACTTCCGCACTCATGGCACCGCGGGTCAGGCTCTCTACCGATTTTGTGCAGGTAGTGACCGAAGCACCCATGCCCGGTCAGTACCTGCACGAGCCGAAACGACGTAGCGCCGACTGCCCTCTTCAACCATTGGTCGACCGATGGGAGGATCGCCCCTATGGTACGGACACCATAAGGGGCGACCTCTAGTTGGGCTTTCCATCGGTCCCGCAGTCGGCGCTCCGTCATGCGACGGGAGGCCTCTACCTCCTCAGGGTCCGGGCGTTCACCTGTTGCCCGGACCCTTGACCTACGTTGGTAGGTCTCTGCGTGCACCTCTGCGTCTAGCTCCCACGGAGGGGTGCACGCGAGGAGGCAGGCCGCTGCGTGGGCCACCGTCATATAGGCCCTCACCATCCTGAGGGCCACGACCCGTTGGGGCCTCCGCAGCAGGGCCCTATTCCGGGCGGACAGCTTGTCCGCCCATATTGGGGCCCCATATAGGGCCATGCTCCTTGTAACGCCGGCGTAGAGTCGCCGGCATAAGGAGCCTGGCCCTCCGACATTGGGCAGGAGTCTGCCAAGCGCTGACGCGGCGCCCACGATTCGGGGAGCTAGCTTGGAGAAGTGCTCCCCGAAATCCCATTTGCGGTCCAATATCAGCCCCAGATATTTGATGTGGGGCTTGATTTGGACCGCTTCTCCTTCTATGGTGAGCGCCGCATCAGCAGGCAGCCTCCACCCGCGCCCCCCGAAGACTATAGCCTCAGTCTTCGGGAGGCTCACCTTAAGGCCGAGCCTGGCGATCCGCCCAGTCGCCAGCTCAGCCGCCACTTCCGCCCTCCGGGAGGTCTCCCGCTTGTCACTCCCGCGCACAGCTACCATTGTGTCGTCCGCGTAGCAGACGACGAGTGTGCGCGGAAGCAACTCCCCCCGGATTGCCCAGTCGTACCCCAGGTTCCATAGAAGTGGACCGAGCACGGAACCCTGGGGCACGCCGCAGGCCATTCTTCTCTCCCCCCTTTGCCCGTCCTTGTTTTGCCAGAGCACTACCCTCTCGGTTAGGTAGTGCTCAACAATCCGCCTTAGGTAGTGAGGCACTTCATGGTATCGAAGTGCCTCACTGATCACCCCATAGGGGAGGGTGCCGAATGCGTTTGCGATGTCTAAAGACACCGCGATGACACCCTCCCCCCTGCTCGACGCGTACTCACAGAAGTCCCTCAGTGACTTCAACGCGTCGAGCGTGGACCGCCCTTCCCGGAACCCGAATTGTCTATCAGAGACGTTCGGGCCGGCGGTCTCCAGGTGCTGCAGGATCCGGGAGGCCAGGATGCGTTCAAACGCTTTTCCGGCCTCATCCAGCAGCACTATGGGGCGATAGGCGGACGGGCAATCAGGTGGCCGACCGTCTTTGCGGAGGAGGCATAGTCGCCCCTCTTTCCACACCCTCGGGAACCTTCCCTCCCTCAGGCAGTCGTCCATGACGTGCCTGAGGCGGTCCCCGAGGTGTTCCAGGGCGACGGCGAGGACGCGACCTGGGACTCCATCTGGCCCCGGGGCTTTCTTACAGCCCCGGAGTCGGTCCGTCACTCGCTCGAACTCGTCATTGCTTATAGGTGCTATGACGAGTTCGGCCTCCGGCTCCGTTAAGGGGTCGGCCATCGACGGGGGGGAGATCGATGGGGCTGGCGGGAACAGCCCCTCGACTATCGTCTGGAGGAGGGCGGGCTCCAGGGAGTCCATGGGGGGGGTGGTGCGCATTTTGTTACGCACCACCTTGTACGGCCGCCCCCATGGGTCCCTGTCCAGGGTGGCCAAGAACGACTCATGAGCTTCGTCCTTGGCCTTGGCGATCGCCACCTGGAGGGCCCCCTTTGCCTCTTTGAGGGCCCTATGAAGCCCTTCCTCCTCTTCGTCAGTGTGCCGCCGACGCCTACAATGTTGGTAGGCGCGGCGGGCACTGTTGCTGGCGGTCCGCAGGGCCGCAATTTCTGCGGACCACCAGTAAACCCTCTTACGGGCGGACAGGCGACCGGCCCGAGGCATGGCCGCGTCGCAAACCGTCTGTAATGCGACGCGGAACTGTGCCGCCCTCTCCTCGACTCCGAGGGTGACGGGTGGGGCAGCACACCATGCCTCCACCATTGCCGCCTCGTCCGCCCTGTCCCTGTCCAAGTGGACAAGGGACCATTTGGGGAAACCCCCTCTCCTGCCTCTTCCCCCCCCTGGGGTGGGTGACAGCTGGACGCCATTATTGGAGACCCTCATTCTGATGTACACGTGGTCAGAGAGGGTCTCGACGTCCTCCAGGACGCGCCAATCTGATACGCGCGCGGCTATGGCAGGGGTCGCGAACGTGACGTCCACGATTGACCCCCCCTGCCTCCGCACGCAAGTGTTGGCGCTGCCCTGGTTCAGGACTACCAGTCCTGTTGCCGTCACCCAGTCCTCGAGGGCAGTCCCTCGGAGGTCCGTGATGGGGGAACCCCACGCCGAACTTTTAGCGTTGAGGTCCCCCATGACCATCACTTGTGACGGGGCAGCCCTTCTGACTACCCCGCTTAGGACCCCCAGGAACCGCTCGAAGGCGTGTAGCGGCTTGTTGGGGGAGAAGTACACTGCCACTATTGTGGTGTCACTCCCCCATTTGGCCGCCACGAACCCCTGGCCGCCTTCGATCCTCGATAAGGGGGGGAAATCCCCCACCGCCGGCACTGCGATCGCCACTACTCCGTCGGTATCCCCTACCCAATTGGATTGAGGGGGGACGAAGTAGGGCTCCGCGACAACCGCGACGCCAATTGCCCACTCCGCCATGGTCTGCATGAGCAGATCCTGAGCTCTGGCGGAGTGGTTGGCGTTTGTCTGCAGGACGTCTAAATGTCGGTGTACTGGCATTTAGACGTCCATGCGGTTATCCTCCGAGGGCCGGCTGGCGGCTGATGTGGCTGTTGGGGGGCGTGGAGGACGGGTGGGTCGAGTCCTCACCTCCTTACCCTTTACCTCCGGTGGGAAACATTTAAGTCCCCCCATGATGTGGTCGGCTGGGAGTTTGGCATGGTGGCAAACTGCGCACCACGCTTTCTCCTCCCAGCATGCGGCTGATTTGTGCCCCTCTGAACCGCACCGGTAGCACAGATGGCCCCGGTCTATGCTTGAGGGGCACAGTGGCCGCGAGTGGCCAACACCCATACACCTGTAGCACCGCATGGGTGCTGGTCCGACGGGGCTGACCCTGGCGGACGCCCAGCCCACCAGGATCTGACCACTTTGCAGGAGGGCTCTTGCTGTCCCCACCGGGCATTGTACGAGGGCAACCATGTTGCCGTCGTATGTTGGGCGGATGCCCCCCACCCTCACGTGCGCCTCGGCGCATCTCCCAGCCTTGGCGACAGCGGCCGCCAGGGTCTCCTTTGTCGCCGACTCGTCGAGGCCGGTGACTTGGATAGCGGCCATTTTTTCGGGGCGGCTTATGTGGGCGACATCCCCCACAATAGCCTGCAGGCGTTCTGCAAGGCTGTCCGCCGCCCTTCCGCTATCCGCTCCAGGGACCTCAATGACTCGGCCCCCAGTCGCCGAGTGTCGGACCCTGACGTGCTGCAGGCCTATTTCGTCCAGTCGAATGCCATTGATGGCCTTCGACATGGTGGCCTGCAGCGTGGTGTCGGTGGTGATATCTTTCCTCATGGTGATCACCACCGCTGTCGTCTTTGGGGCTTGAGGAGCCTTCGGCTTAGGTGCCGCTTTCTTCTTGGGGGGGGGAGGGGGGGCGGGTGGGGCCGTAGCATTTCCCTTCCCTCTCTTCCTCTTCTTTCGTCGCACCACTTGGGAGTATGTCCCCTCATCTGGCAGCGACTGTTGACCCGAGGGGCCAGGTGCTGTCTCCGAGGCCGGGGCGGGCCGGGCTGCCGGGGCAGGCTTGCCCGCCGGGGCAGACTTGGCTGCTGGGGCAGACTTGGTTGCCGGGGCGGACCTGGCCGCCGGGGCAGACCTGGTTGCCGGGGCAGACCGGGCCGCCGGGGCAGCCCCGGCCACCGGGGCTGTAGGCCTGGGGGGGGGCGCCATCTTCTTGGTGACCTTTTTAGGTCTCCCGTCCCCAAGTCTAGCCCTGGTTTCAGGCTCTGAGGCCACTTCCCTAACTGGGGCCTTCTTCTTCTTATCCGCCGCAAGCGGGGGGCGGATTATTGGCGCGGGGGGAAGGCGACTGCTGATCTCCTCGATTCTGGCATTTATCATGTTGCCCAAGGAGATCGTCAGGTCGCGCTTCATTGTCTCCAATAACTCCGCCAGATCCGCAGCGGCGGATTGGGGCGGCGGAGGAGCCCTGGGGGCCGGGGTCTCGCGGACCGGCTGTGGGCGCTCCGAGAAGGCGGTCCGCAACGCCTTCAGCTCCGACGAACAGAGAGCGAGTTGCTCCCGCATCCTCTTGTTATCCGCTTTTAGTATGCGGATCTCCTCGCTCTCTGTCCTGGAGGCTTTAATGTCCTCCATTGCGTCCAGAATGGTGCGGACGGCCCGGTTCATGGAGCCCCACACCTCTCCCTTCAGATTGCCCGACTTGCGGGCCCCCTCAAAAATTTCAAATGCCGCCCGTCGGGCGGCCTCCACCGGGTCCGACCAGGGCTGGACCTCAGTCGGTGTTACCGTTTTTTGGGGGGGGGAAGTTCCCCCACTCCTCACCCCCCCCTTGGAGCGGAGCTCCGGGAAGTCTCTCCTATAGCTGGCAGCGGGGGTGTCCGTGTCGGAACTAAAATAAGTTTCCGATTCACGGAGCTTCACCCGCGCCGCTGCCAAGCCCGAATAGGCCCCCCTGGGTTTCCCCCTGAGGGCAGTGGTCACCTTTGGCCCGTTGTCGGGCCTCGGGTCATCCTCGGAGTCCTCGTGCCCCCTTTTCTGGGGCTGAGAGGCCGCCTCCGTGGCCTCTACGAGGTCTTCATCCTCCGATGCAGAGGGAGAACTGAAAATTCTCCCCCCCCTCCTGCGGGGGGATCCCCCCCCCTCTTCGGACGTGGCCATTATGGCCCCGCCAACGTCCCTGCCAAGTTTGAGCCAAATCCGGCCACGCAAACCAGAGTTATTGACCAAACAAAAATGTTAGCCAATAAAAACGGTCAAGCGTGTGCCGGATTTAAAATACTCCATACAAATTTGGAAAAGCGCCTGAAATTACCCTTATAGCAATAATTTAGATTTTTTATTTTTTGATTCCCTTTTTCACCCACTTCTCGTGGTCGCAGGTGAGTAACAAAAATATCTAAAATTAGGGGAGGATATACCCTATCCGCTGGTACCCCTACGATGCCCGTAGGGGTTAACCCCACGAAATGGAGCCAACACCAAAACACCTCTTTTTTGCTCAAATTTTACCGAAAAATTTGTAGTAAAATTTGCAAAAAATTTTTGAAAATCCGATTACTACCCAACCCAATGAGTTGCAGTAACCGGACCTATCCTACACTAAAGAAGACTATTGCCGCTATGTCTCAGCAGCAAACGGGGCGCTGAGCGATAGCGGCAACACCGACTTTTTTCAATAGCAAAAATGTAAACAAACAAAATTTGCTACTGAAAATTTAACCAAAAAATAACTTGCGTTATCCGCTTTGCGCCTAAACCGAGGGTCGTATCACGGCGCGAAAGGTGTCGCGTTATAGGGGGCGTTGCCCTCTATCCGCTGACAGTGCTTTCACAGCCGTAGGGGTTGACCCCACGAAATGGCGTCACAAACAAAATAAAAATTTTTAAATGATAAAATTTAACAAGAAAAATTAACACTTAAAAACTAAATATCTACCGAACCGAAGGTAAGGTAATAACAAATCAAAGCCCGAAGGCAGGACGGCAGCCGCCGCTGTAAAACAAGCTCAAACAAGCTGTTCCACAACAACAACAACACCGAAAAAACTTAACAAATATAACAAAAAAATATCAACAAAACAAATCCAATCAAAACAAAAAGTCAAAATCCGAAAGTATAGCCAAGTCACGAGATGAAACGGTATCAATAGTCAGTATAACGAGCCAATAGTCTAAGTTATAAATCTCATCAATATCCGTCCAGTATCCGCAAAGTTACAATCGTCAACCTAACCTAACCTAACCTAACCTAACCTAACCTAACCTAACCTAACCTAACCTAACCTAACCTAACCTAACCTAACCTAACCTAACCTAACCTAACCTAACCTAACCTAACCTAACCTAACCTAACCTAACCTAACCTAACCTAACCTAACCTAACCTAACCTAACCTAACCTAACCTAACCTAACCTAACCTAACCTAACCTAACCTAACCTAACCTAACCTAACCTAACCTAACCTAACCTAACCTAACCTAACCTAACCTAACCTAACCTAACCTAACCTAACCTAACCTAACCTAACCTAACCTAACCTAACCTAACCTAACCTAACCTAACCTAACCTAACCTAACCTAACCTAACCTAACCTAACCTAACCTAACCTAACCTAACCTAACCTAACCTAACCTAACCTAACCTAACCTAACCTAACCTAACCTAACCTAACCTAACCTAACCTAACCTAACCTAACCTAACCTAACCTAACCTAACCTAACCTAACCTAACCTAACCTAACCTAACCTAACCTAACCTAACCTAACCTAACCTAACCTAACCTAACCTAACCTAACCTAACCTAACCTAACCTAACCTAACCTAACCTAACCTTTTTTTTTTTTTTTTTTTTTTTTTTGTTGACCAGGTGGAAAATGCGTTACGCATACCCTCCGCACATGGGAGTGGCGGAGGGTTATGTGGGACTACACATCGCCTCGCCCTCCTCAGAATGAGGAGGAATAGGGAGTGCTACCCACTAAAAACCACCCGGACGTGCCCTCTTGCCGGTTTTGTTGGACACCGTGGTACCTGCGAAGGCATAGACCACGGTGTCCACCGACGGCGCCCCAGCCTTTGCCGGGGCTTCCCGCGCCAAAGGGGAGATGGCCGAGCACGCTTGGCCCCTCTCCCAGACCGCTATGTGGCTTTCCACCGCAGGCAGAGGACTCCCATCCTCCACCTGCAGCCACTATGGGTTGAGTCTGGCGGCAAACCGCCGCCTTCTCAACCCGAGCCGTCTGCGCCGGAGGGGATGCGCGAGGGGATTTTCCTCGCGCTCCCGCTCCGCGGTCTCCTTCTGCGAAATGATGTATTCGCAGAAGGCGACCACAGCCTCCCAGGACCTCTCGCTGCTGAGCATCGCAGAGACAACGCTCTGGAGCGAGAGGTCCACCCGCTGGATGGTGCGTGCCATGAGGCCACGTTCCGCGTCCCAACGACTGCACACCTCAAGGGTGTGCTGAGCGGTGTCGTCGGGATCGCCGCACTCATGACACCGCGGGTCAGGCTCCCTCCCGATTTTGTGCAGGTAGTGACCGAAGCACCCATGCCCGGTCAGTACCTGCACTAGCCGGAACGACGTAGCGCCGACCTTCCGCTTTGACCAGTGGTCCAGCGACGGGAGGATCGCCCCTATGGTACGGACACCATAAGGGGCGACCTCCAGCTGGGCTTTCCACCGGTCCCGTAGTCGGCGCTCCGTCATTCGGCGGGAGGCCTCTACCTCCTCAGGATCCGGGCGTTCACCTGTTGCCCGGATCCTGGACCTACGTTGGTAGGTCTCTGCGTGCACCTCTGCGTCTAGCTCCCACGGAGGGGTGCACGCGAGGAGGCAGGCCGCTGCGTGGGCCACCGTCATATAGGCCCTCACCATCCTGAGGGCCACGACCCGTTGGGGCCTCCGCAGCAGGGCCCTATTCCGGGCGGACAGCTTGTCCGCCCATATTGGGGCCCCATAGAGGGCCATGCTCCTTGTCACACCGGCATATAGCCGCCGGCATAAGGAGCCCGGCCCTCCAACATTGGGCAGTAGTCTGCCCAGCGCCGATGCGGCGCCCACGATTCGGGGAGCTAATCTGGAGAAATGCTCCCCGAAATCCCACCTGCGGTCCAATATGAGCCCCAGATATCTGATATGGGGCTTTATATGGACCGCTTCACCCTCCAGGGTGAGCACCGCACTCGCGGGCAGACTCCACCCGCGCCCCCCGAAGACTATAGCCTCAGTCTTCGGGAGGCTCACTTTTAGGCCGAGTCTGGCGATCCGCTCTATCGCCAGCTCGGCCGCCACCTCAGCCCGTCTCCGGGTCTCCGCTTTGTTGCTTCCGCGCACAGCCACCATTGTGTCGTCTGCATAGCAGACGACGAGTGTGCGCGGAAGCAGTTCCGCTCTGATGGCCCAGTCGTACCCCAGGTTCCAGAGGAGTGGGCCGAGTACGGAACCCTGGGGCACGCCACAGGCCATCCTCCTCTCCCCCCGTTGCCCGTCTTGATTTTCATAGAGCACTACTCTCTCGGTAAGGTAGTGCTCTATGACCTGCCTAAGGTAGTGAGGCACTCTGTGATATTTTAGTGCCTCACTGATCACCCCATAGGGGAGGGTGCCGAACGCGTTCGCGATGTCTAGAGACACCGCGATGACACCCTCCCCCCTGCTCGACGCGTACTCGCAAAAGTCTCTAAGTGACTTTAGCGCGTCGAGCGTGGACCGCCCTTCCCGGAACCCGAACTGTCTATCTGAGACGTTCGGGCCGGCGGTCTCCAGGTGCTGCAGGATCCGGGAGGCCAGGATGCGTTCAAACGCTTTCCCGGCCTCATCCAGCAACACTATGGGGCGATAGGCAGACGGGCAGTCTGGTGGCCGACCCTCCTTGCGGAGGAGGCACAGTCGCCCTTCCTTCCACACCCGCGGGAACCTTCCTTCCCTCAGGCAGTCGTCCATGACGTGCCTGAGGCGGTCCCCGAGGTGTTCCAGGGCGACGGCGAGGACGCGACCTGGGACTCCATCTGGCCCCGGGGCTTTTTTGCAGCCCCGGAGTCGGTCCGTCACTCGCTCGAACTCGTCACTGCTTATCGGTGCAATGACGAGCTCGGCCTCCGGCTCCGTTATGGGGTCGGCCATCGTCGGGGGGGAGATCGAAGGGGCTGGCGGAAACAGCCCCTCAACTATCCTCTGGAGGAGGGCGGGCTCCAGGGAGTCCATGGGGGGGGCGGTGCGCATTTTGTTACGCACCACCTTGTACGGCCGCCCCCATGGGTCCCTGTCCAGGGTGGCCAAGAACGAGACGTGAGCTTCGTCCTTGGCCTTGGCTATCGCCACCTGGAGGGCCCCCTTTGCTTCTTTGAGGGCCCTGTGGAGCCCTTCCTCCTCTTCGGCGCTGTGCCGCCGACGCCTACAATGTTGGTAGGCGCGGCGGGCACTGTTGCTGGCGGTCCGCAGGGCCGCAATTTCTGCGGACCACCAGTAGACCCTCTTACGGGCAGACAGGCGACCGGCCCGAGGCATGGCCGCGTCGCACACCGTCTGTAGTGCGACGCGGAACTGTGCCGCCCTCTCTTCGACTCCGAGGGTGACGGGTGGGGCGGCACACCATGCCTCCACCATGGCCGCCTCGTCTGCCCTGTCCCTGTCCAAATGGACGAGGGACCACTTGGGGAATTTATTCCCCCTCCTGCCTCTGCCGATGATGGGCGACGGCGGGACTCCTCCTGAGGAGACCCTCATCCTGATGTACAGGTGATCTGAGAGGGTCTCCACGTCCTCCAGGACACGCCAACCCGTGACGCGTGCGGCTATGGCAGGGGTCGCGAACGTGACGTCCACGATTGACCCCCCCTGCCGCCGCACGCAGGTATTTGCGCTGCCCTGGTTTAGGACTACGAGTCCCGTAGCCGTCACCCAGTCCCCGAGTGCAGTTCCCCTATGGTCCGTAATGGGGGAACCCCATGCCGAACTTTTGGCGTTGAGGTCCCCCAGGACCATAACCTGCCTCGGGGCAGCCCTTCGGACCACCCCCCCTAGGATCCCCAGGAACGTGTCGAACTCCCGCAGCGGCCTATTGGGGGAGAAGTACACGGCTACCAGCACCGTGTCGTTCCCCCACCTGGCCGCCACGTATCCTGGGCCACCCTCGATCCTCGATAAGGGGGGGAGGTCCCCCACCGCCGGCACCACGATCGCCACTACTCCGTCGGTATCCCCTACCCAGTTACATTGGGGGGGGACGAAGTAGGGCTCCGCTATAACCGCAACGCCAATTGCCCACTCCGCCATGGCCTGCATGAGCAGATCCTGAGCTCTGGCGGAGTGGTTGGCGTTTACCTGCAGGACGTCTAGATGCTGGTGTGCTGGCATTTAGACGTCCATGCGGTTATCCTCTTGGTGCCGGCTGGCGGCTGTTTCGGCTGGAGGGGGACGGGAGGGGCGGGCGGGTCTCGTCCTGATCTCTCTACCCTTCGTTTCCGGTGGGTTGCATTTCTGTCCCCTCATGACGTGGTCGGCTGGGAGCCCTGCATGGTGGCATACTGCACACCATGCTTTCTCCTCCCAGCAGTCGGCTGCTTTATGCCCCTCTACACCGCACCGGTAGCACATTTGGCCCCGGTCCACCTTAGAGAGGCACAGCTCTCGCGAGTGGCCGACACCCATGCATTTGTAGCACCGCATGGGTGCCGGTCCCACGGAGTTGACCCTGGCAGACGACCAGCCCACCAGGATCTGACCACGCCTGAGGAGGGCTTTTGCCGTCCCCACCGGACATTGCACGAGGGCAACCCCGCTTCCATCATAGTATGTGGGGCGAATGCCCCCCACCTTTACATGCGCCTCGGCGCATCCCCCCGCTTTGGCGACGGCAGCCCCCAGGGTCTCTCTTGTCGCCGACTCGTCTAGGCCGGCGACCTCGATAGCAGCCATCTTTTCTGGGCGGCTTATGAGGGCAACGTCCCCCACGATAGCCTGCAGCCTTGCTGCGAGGCTGTCCGCCGCCCTTCTGCTATCTTCACCCGGGACCTCGATGACACGGCCCCCCGTCACCGAGTTCCGGACCCTGACATGCTGCAGGCCTATCTCATCTAATTTTATGCCATTGATGGCCCTGGCCATGACAGCCTGCAGCGTGGTGTCGGTGGTAACGTCCTTTCGCATCGTTATTACCACCGCTGTCGTCTTGGGCACCTCAAGGGCCTTCGGCTTGGGTGCCGCTTTCTTCTTGGGGGGGGCGGGGGGTGGGGGTGGGGCCGTAGCCTTTCCTTTCCCCCTCTTCTTCTTCTTTTTTGCCACTAGGGCGTAGGTCTCCTGCAGCGGTTCACCTGAGGGGCCAGGTGTTATCTCCAGGGCCGGAGCAGGCCTGGCTGCTGGGGCAGGTCTGGCCGCTGGGGCAGGCCTGGCCGCTGGGGCAGGCTTGGTTGCCGGGGCAGTCCTGGCCACCGGGGCGGTGGACTTCGGCTTGGCCGCCGGGGCGGTGGTCTTCGGGGCCGCCGGGGCGGTGGTCTTCGGGGCCGCAGGGGCCGCTTTTTTAGCGGCCCTTTTCGGCCTGCCATCCCCGAGCCTGGCCCTGCTCTCGGGCTCGGAGGCAACTTCCATGGGGGGCGGCCTCGTCCTCTTCTTGTCCGCCGCTAGCGGGGGGCGGATTATCGGCGCGGGGGGAAGGCGACTGCTGATCTCCTCGATTCTGGCATTGAGCATATTGCCCAAGGAGACCGTCAAGTCGCGCTTCATCACCTCCAACATCTCCGCTAGTTCCGCAGCGGCGGATTGTGGCGGCGGAGGGGCCCTAGGGGCCGGGGTTTCGCGTACCGGCTGTGGGGCCGGGGCCGAGGCCTGGCGCTCTGAGAAGGCGGTTCTCAGCGCCTTGAGCTCCGCTGCACAGAGAGCGAGTTGCTCCCGCATCCTCTTGTTATCCGCCTTCAGGATGCGGATCTCCTCGCTCTCTGTCCTGGAGGCTTTGAAATCCTCCATGGCTGCCAGGATGGTGCGGCAGGCCCGGTTCATGCTGCCCCACACCTCTCCTTTGAGGTTGCTCGACTTGCGGGCCCCCTCTAAAATCTCCAATGCCGCCTGTCGGGTGGCCTCCACTGGGTCGTACGCGGGCAAAACCTCGGTCGGGGTAATCACTCTTGGGGGGGGGGAGGTTCCCCCACTTTTCCCCTTGGAGCGGAGCTCCGGGAAGTCTTTCCGATAATGGGCAGCGGGGGCGTCCGTGTCGGAACTGAGATAAGTTTCAGTTCCACGGAGCTTCGCCCGCGCCGCTGCCATGCCCGCATATGCCCCCCTGGGTTTCCCCCTGTGGGCAGTCGCCACTTTGGGCCCGAGGTCGGGCCTCGGGTCATCCTCGCTATCCTCATGCCCCCTTTTCTGGGGCTGAGGAGCCGTCCCCGAGACCTCTACAGGGTCTTCGCTCTCAGATTCTGAGGGAGAACTGTAGATTCTCCCCCCCCTCCTGCGGGGGGACCCCCCTCCTGCGGGGGGACCCCCCCCCTTCGTCGGTCGTGGCCATTGTGGCCCTGCCAACGTCCCTGCCGAATTTTATTCAAATCCGACAACGCAAACCGAAGTTATTGACCAACTAACAATATCAGTCAATAAAAACGGTCAAGCGTGTGCCGGATTTAAAATACTCCATACAAAATGGAAAAAGCGCCTGAATTTAGTATAATAGCAATAATTTCGAATTTTATTTTTTAGAAACCTTTTTTCCCCCACTTCTCGAGGTCGCAGGGTAGTGGAAAAAATTAATAAAATTAGAGGAGGATATACCCTATCCGCTGGTACCCCTACGATGCCCGTAGGGGTTAACCCCACGAAATGGAGCCAACACCAAAACACCTCTTTTCTGCTATATTTTTACCGAAAATTTGATGGTAAAATTAGCAAAAAATTTTTGAAAATCCGATTACTACCCAACCCTATGAGGTGCAGTAACCGGACCTAGCCTACGTGAAAGAAGACTATTGCCGCTATGTCTCAGCAGCAAACGGGGCGCTGAGCGATAGCGGCAACACCAACTTTTTTCAATAGTAAAAATGTAAACAAACAATTTTTTTGACTGAAAATTCAACCAAAAAATTATCTGCGTTATCCGCTTTGCGCCTAAACCGAGGGTCGTAGCACGGTGCGAAAGGTGTTGCGTAATAGGGGGCGTTGCCCTCTATCCGCTGACAGTACTTTCGCAGCCGTAGGGGTTGACCCCACGAAATGGCGTTACAAACAAAATAAAAATTTTTAAATGATAAAATTTAACAAGAAAATTTAACACTTAAAAACTAAATATCTACCGAACCGAAGGTAAGGTAGTAACAAAACAAAGCCCGAAGGCAAGACGGCAGTCGCCGCTGTAAAACAAGCTCAAACAAGCTGTTCCACAACAACAACAACACCGAAAAAACTTAACAAATGTAACAAAAAAATATCAACAAAACAAATCCAATCAAAACAAAAAGTCAAAATCCGAAAGTATAGCCAAGTCACGAGATGAAACGGTATCAATAGTCAGTATAACGAGCCAATAGTCTAAGTTATAAATCTCATCAATATCCGTCCAGTATCCGCAAAGTTACAATCGTCAACCTAACCTAACCTAACCTAACCTAACCTAACCTAACCTAACCTAACCTAACCTAACCTAACCTAACCTAACCTAACCTAACCTAACCTAACCTAACCTAACCTAACCTAACCTAACCTAACCTAACCTAACCTAACCTAACCTAACCTAACCTAACCTAACCTAACCTAACCTAACCTAACCTAACCTAACCTAACCTAACCTAACCTAACCTAACCTAACCTAACCTAACCTAACCTAACCTAACCTAACCTAACCTAACCTAACCTAACCTAACCTAACCTAACCTAACCTAACCTAACCTTTTTTTTTTTTTTTTTTTTTTTTTTTTTTGACCGGGTGGAAAATGCGTTACGCATACCCTCCGCACATGGGAGTGGCGGAGGGTTATGTGGGACTACACATCGCCTCACCCTCCTCAGAATAAGGAGGGGTAGGGAGTGCTACCCACTAAAAACCACCCGGACGTGCCCTCTTGCCGGTTTTGTTGGACACCGTGGTACCTGCGAAGGCATAGACCACGGTGCCCACCGGCGGCGCCCCAGCCATTGCCGGGGCTTCCCGCGCCTAAGGGGAGATGGCCGAGCACGCTTGGCCCCTCTCCCAGACCGCTAGGTGGCTTTTCACCGCAGGCAGAGGACTCCCATCCTCCACCTGCAGCCACTATGGGTTGAGTCGGGCGGCAAACCGCCGCCTTCTCAACCCGAGCCGTCTGCGCCGGAGGGGATGCGCGAGGGGATTTTCCTCGCGCTCCCGCTCCGCGGTCTCCTTCTGCGAGATGATGAATTCGCAGAAGGCGACCACAGCCTCCCAGGACCTCTCGCTGCTGAGCATCGCAGAGACAACGCTCTGGAGCGAGAGGTCCACCCGCTGGATGGTTCGTGCCATGAGGCCACGTTCCGCGTCCCAACGACTGCACACCTCAAGGGTGTGCTGAGCGGTGTCGTCGGGATCGCCGCACTCATGACACCGCGGGTCAGGCTCCCTCCCGATTTTGTGCAGGTAGTGACCGAAGCACCCATGCCCGGTCAGTACCTGCACTAGCCGGAACGACGTAGCGCCGACCTTCCGCTTCGACCAGTGGTCCAGCGACGGGAGGATCGCCCCTATGGTACGGACACCATAAGGGGCGACCTCCAGCTGGGCTTTCCACCGGTCCCTCAGTCGGCGCTCCGTCATGCGGCGGGAGGCCTCTACCTCCTCAGGGTCCGGGCGTTCACCTGTTGCCCGGATCCTGGACCTACGTTGGTAGGTCTCTGCGTGCACCTCTGCGTCTAGCTCCCACGGAGGGGTGCACGCGAGGAGGCAGGCCGCTGCGTGGGCCACCGTCATATAGGCCCTCACCATCCTGAGGGCCACGACCCGTTGGGGCCTCCGCAGCAGGGCCCTATTCCGGGCGGACAGCTTGTCCGCCCATATTGGGGCCCCGTAGAGGGCCATGCTCCTTGTCACACCGGCATATAGCCGCCGGCATAAGGAGCCCGGCCCTCCAACATTCGGAAGGAGTCTACCTAGCGCTGAAGCGGCGCCCACGATTCGGGGAGCTAGCTTTGAGAAGTGCTCCCCGAAATCCCATTTGCGGTCCAATATCAGCCCCAGATACTTGATGTGGGGCTTGATTTGGACCGCTTCTCCTTCCACGGTGAGCGCCGCCTCAGCAGGCAGCCTCCAACCGCGCCCCCCGAAGACTATAGCCTCAGTCTTCGGGAGGCTCACCTTTAGGCCGAGTCTGGCGATCCGCCCAATCGCCAGCTCAGCCGCCACTTCCGCCCTCCGGGAGGTCTCCCGTTTGTCGCTCCCGCGCACAGCCACCATTGTGTCGTCCGCGTAGCAGACGACGAGTGTGCGCGGAAGCAACTCCCCCCGGATTGCCCAGTCGTACCCCAGGTTCCATAGAAGTGGACCGAGCACGGAACCCTGGGGCACGCCGCAGGCCATTCTTTTCTCCCCCCTTTGCCCGTCTTTGTTTTCCCAGAGCACTACCCTCTCGGTAAGGTAGTGCTCAACAATCCGCCTTAGGTAGTGAGGCACTTCATGGTATCGAAGTGCCTCACTGATCACCCCATAGGGGAGGGTGCCGAATGCGTTTGCGATGTCTAAAGACACCGCGATGACACCCTCCCCCCTGCTCGACGCGTACTCACAGAAGTCCCTCAGTGACTTCAACGCGTCGAGCGTGGACCGCCCTTCCCGGAACCCGAATTGTCTATCAGAGACGTTCGGGCCGGCGGTCTCCAGGTGCTGCAGGATCCGGGAGGCCAGGATGCGTTCAAACGCTTTTCCGGCCTCATCCAGCAGCACTATGGGGCGATAGGCGGACGGGCAATCGGGTGGCCGACCATCTTTACGGAGGAGGCATAGTCGCCCCTCTTTCCACACCCTCGGGAACCTTCCCTCCCTCAGGCAGTCGTCCATGACGTGCCTGAGGCGGTCCCCGAGGTGTTCCAGGGCGACGGCGAGGACGCGACCTGGGACTCCATCTGGCCCCGGGGCTTTTTTGCAGCCCCGGAGTCGGTCCGTCACTCGCTCGAACTCGTCACTGCTTATCGGTGCAATGACGAGCTCGGCCTCCGGCTCCGTTATTGGGTCGGCCATCGTCGGGGGGGAGATCGAGGGGGCTGGCGGAAACAGCCCCTCGACTATCTGCTGGAGGAGGGTGGGCTCCAGGGAGTCCATGGGGGGGGCGGTGCGCATTTTGTTACGCACCACCTTGTACGGCCGCCCCCACGGGTCCCTGTCCAGGGTGGCCAAGAACGACTCATGTGCTTCGTCCTTGGCCTTGGCGATCGCCACCTGGAGGGCCCCCTTTGCCTCTTTGAGGGCCCTATGAAGCCCTTCCTCCTCTTCATCAGTGTGCCGCCGACGCCTACAATGTTGGTAGGCGCGGCGGGCACTGTTGCTGGCGGTCCGCAGGGCCGCAATTTCTGCGGACCACCAGTAAACCCTCTTACGGGCGGACAGGCGACCGGCCCGAGGCATGGCCGCGTCGCAAACCGTCTGTAATGCGACGCGGAACTGTGCCGCCCTCTCCTCGACTCCGAGGGTGACGGTTGGGGCAGCACACCATGCCTCCACCATGGCCGCCTCGTCCGCCCTGTCCCTGTCCAAGTGGACCAGGGACCATTTGGGGAATCCCCCTCTGCCTCTTCCCCCCCTTAGGGTGGGTGACGGCTGGACGCCATCATTGGAGACCCTCATTCTGATGTATACGTGATCAGAGAGGGTCTCGACGTCCTCCAGGACGCGCCAATCCGATACGCGCGCGGCTATGGCAGGGGTCGCGAACGTGACGTCCACGATTGACCCCCCCTGCCTCCGCACGCAGGTGTTGGCGCTGCCCTGGTTCAGGACTACCAGTCCTGTTGCCGTCACCCAGTCCTCGAGGGCGGTCCCTCGGAGGTCCGTGATGGGGGAACCCCACGCCGAACTTTTAGCGTTGAGGTCCCCCATGACCATCACTTGTGACGGGGCAGCCCTTCTGACTACCCCGCTTAGGACCCCCAGGAACCGCTCGAAGGCGTGTAGCGGCTTGTTGGGGGAGAAGTACACTGCCACTATTGTGGTGTTACTCCCCCATTTGGCCGCCACGAACCCCTGGCCGCCTTCGATCCTCGATAAGGGGGGGAAGTCCCCCACCGCCGGCACTGCGATCGCCACTACTCCGTCGGTATCCCCTACCCAATTAGATTGGGGGGGGACGAAGTAGGGCTCCGCGACAACCGCGACGCCAATTGCCCACTCCGCCATGGTCTGCATGAGCAGATCCTGAGCTCTGGCGGAGTGGTTGGCGTTCGTCTGCAGGACGTCTAAATGTCGGTGTGCTGGCATTTAGACGTCCATTTGGTTGTCCTCAGCGGGCCGGCTGGTGCTGGCGGCTTTTTCGGCAGGTGGGGGGCGTGGAGGACGGGTGGGTCGGGTCCTCACATCCTTGCCCCTTGTCTCCGGTGGGAAACAACTCCTTCCTCCCATCACGTGGTCAGCGGGGAGCTTGGCGTGGTGGCACACTGCGCACCACGCCCTTTCTTCCCAGCATTCGCTGGATCTGTGCCCCTCCTGGCTGCACCGGTAACAAGAGAGTGTCCGGTCCACGCTTGAGGGGCACAGCTCCCTTGAGTGACCAACACCCATACATCTATAGCACCTCATGGGTGCTGGTCCAACCTTGCTGACCCTGGCGGATGACCATCCTACCAGGATCTGACCACGCGATAGGAGGGCCCTCGCGGAGACCACCGGGCACTGTACCAGGGCAGACGCGGTGCCGTCATACACACGGCGTATACCCCCCGCCTTTACGTGGGCTGCGCTGCAGGCCCCCGCCCTGACGATAGCCGCCGTCAGCGACTCCCTGGTCGCCGACTCGTCCAACCCTGAGACCTCGATGACGGCCATCTTTTCGGGGCGGCTGATGTGGGCTACGTCTCCCACAATGGCCTGCAGCCTATTGGCCAGCTCGTCCGCAGCCCTACCGCTGTTTCCCCCGGGGACCTCGATGACTCGGCCCCCCGTCACCGAAGTCCGGACCCTCACATGCTGAAGGCCTACCTCCTCAAGGCTCAAGGCATTTATGGCCTTGGCCATGGTTTCCTTCAGCGTGGTGGCGGCGGGGGCATCCTTTTTAAGGTTGATCACCACCGCCGTTGACTTCGGGGCTTGGAGGGCCTTCGACCTCTTCTTCCTTTTCCTCTTCCTTTTAGAAGAGGATCCAGGGGCGGGAGCGGGGGCGGGGAGGGGGGCTGGGGGAGCTGTCGTTTTCCCTTTCCCCTTCCCCTTGGCCGTTTTCGCCACGAGGTTCCATGGCTTGGCCAAGGGCCCTGGTGTTCCCTCCGGGGCCGGGGCGGCTCCAGCTGCCGGGGCATATCCTGTTGCCGGGACAGGTCGTGCTGCCGGGGCAGATCTTGCTGCCGGGGCAGATCTTGCTACCGGGGCAGATCTTGCTGCCCGGGCAGGTCCCGGTGTCGGGGGAGGCCCGGTCGCCGGGGCTGTTGTCGCCGGGGCCGCTTTTTTAGCGGCCTTTTTAGGCCTGCCGTCCCCGAGCCTGGCCCTGCTCTCGGGCTCGGAGGCAACTTCCATGGCAGAGGCCGGCGGGGGCGGCCTCATCCTCTTTTTATCCGCCGCAAGCGGGGGGCGGATTATTGGCGCGGGGGGAAGGCGACTGCTGATCTCCTCTATTCTGGCATTCAGCATGTTGCCGAGGGAGACCGTCAAGTCGCGCTTCATCGTCTCCAACATCTCCGCCAGCTCCGCAGCGGCGGACTGTGGCGGCGGAGGAGCCCTAGGGGCCGGGGTCCCACGCAACGGCTGTGGGGCCGGGGCTGGGGACTGGCGCTCAGAAAAGGCAGTTCTCAGCGCCTTGAGCTCCGTCGTACAGAGAGCGAGTTCCTCCCGCATCCTCTTATTATCCGCCTTCAGGATGCGGATCTCCTCGCTCTCTGTCCTGGAGGCTTTTATGTCCTCCATTGCGTCCAGAATGGTGCGGACGCCCCGGTTCATGGTGCCCCACACCTCTCCCTTCAGGTTGCCCGACTTGCGGGCCGCCTCAAAAATTCTCAGTGCCGCCTGTCGGGCGGCCTCCACCGGGTCACAGTCCCCCGTCGAGGGCAAAACCTCATCTGGGGTTATCGTTCTTGGGGGGGAGGGAGTTCCCCCACTCCTCCCCTTGGAGCGGAGCTCAGGGAAGTCCTTCCTGTAATAGGCAGCGGGGGTGGTGTCCGTGTCGGAACTGAAATATGTTTCCGATTCACGGAGCTTCACCCGCGCCGCTGCCAATCCCGAATATGACCCCCTGGGCTTCCCCCTGTGGGCGGTAGCCACCTTGGGCCCGTGGTCGGGCTTCGGGTCGTCTTCCTTGTCCTCATGCCCCCTTTTCTGGGGTTGAGGAGCCGTCTCCGAGACCTCTGTGGGGTCTTCTACCTCTGATTCGGAGGGAGAACTAAAAATTCTCCCCCCCCTCCTGCGGGGGGACCCCCCCCCTTCCGCGGTTGTGGCCATGTCGGCCTCGTCCACGTTGTGGGAAAAAATTGTCCAGCTCGGACCACCCTAGCCGAAGTTATAGCCTAAAAACAGACTTAGGTTAACAAAACGGTCAAGGGTGTGCCGGCTTTTAATAATCCCATACAATATCTGAAAAGCGCCTGAATCAATAATAATAACCTAACCTAACCTAACCTAACCTAACCTAACCTAACCTAACCTAACCTAACCTAACCTAACCTAACCTAACCTAACCTAACCTAACCTAACCTAACCTAACCTAACCTAACCTAACCTAACCTAACCTAACCTAACCTAACCTAACCTAACCTAACCTAACCTAACCTAACCTAACCTAACCTAACCTAACCTAACCTAACCTAACCTAACCTAACCTAACCTAACCTAACCTAACCTAACCTAACCTAACCTAACCTAACCTAACCTAACCTAACCTAACCCAGTTCTGACCCTCCCGCCTCCGAGAACAGATCATTTTCTCACGCGCTCCTCACTAAAAAATCGAAATAAGTGGGTAATTTTAGCCCGATTTTCACAAGTGATACATGGAAAGTTGCGTCTTAGTGCGCCCGACACAATAGTGAAACCAGTGTGTTAATCGAATAACGGAGCAAAAAGTTATCAGTGAAAAAGTGAAACATAACCTAAAAATAGTGAGGTTATAAAGTTTAAAGTGCGTGCGCTGGGAGAACAAGAGCGACAACCCCCAAATTTTTTATCGCCATCCGGTGGGGGCCACGAAGGAGCATCCGGCTGAAAATATTTTGGATTTTTCAAGCCTGGATTTTCGGAGATATCGTTTGAAAACCAAAAAACCACGTGTGGCGTGGTCGGTGAAAGCGAGCCTTCAGCAGCCAATCTTCGACGCAGACTCCGGCACCCCTGCAACCTGAACAATTAAGTACAAAAATTAGATTTTTTAGACTTTTAGTTTTGGAGTTATTCAGTATTTAATTTGGAAACTTTGACAGTAATTATCTCCTGATTGACAGTGACAACATAACATTTTTATTTTAGATTCGGCTGCGCGCTAACTCCTTTAAACTACTCTAAAAATTTCAGATTTTTAATTTTAATACTTTTGTGTATAACCAAATTTTTTCAAAATTTCACTGTTTCTTACTTTTCTTTTTATTTTTATATGGCAACATTTCTATTTTTTATTTTGTACGATAGAACCAAATTTAACAAAATTTTTGACACCTCATTCATATTTTTAGGACCTTCGGTTCTCGAGATATCGATTTTTATGTGTTTTTTCTATTTAATTCATATATTATAATAAAAATTCAAAATTTGACTGTTGGACAAGCTTCAACACATTGTTTAGGACCATATCAAGCCCAAACACGGGCCTGATAACTCCAAAAACAACGATTTTTGAAAATATCTAGAATTTTAGACTTTTTGTGTTAAATTTTAAATTTGTATATCTCGGGAACCGCAAGTCCTAGGAAGTCCGGATTTGGACCTAAGGGGTTGGCCTATTGTGAACATTGGCTCTAGTGTATTCTTTGTCGATTTTAACTAGTTTTAATATTTAGTGCTAAAACCGCTTCCTAGACATAGGGGGAGTCAAGCAGATACCGTTGGCCGAAACCCCAATCTTCTGCGACTAATAGTTGGGAAGATACGGGCGTCCGAAGTTCGACTTTGACAGCTCGGCCGCCATCTTGAAAAACTTTCATAGGCCATAACTTCGGCACCTGTGGTCGTAGAGGATCGCGGTTTCCAGTCCCCTTAGTGGTGACCATTAGTCTGTCTGGTCCCCAAATTCTAGGCAGATTGGGGCCGGAAAAATCTGGATTTCTGGAAGTGGCCCCAAGTGATAGAGCAGGACATTTTAAGCCACATAAGCCCAAGCTCGGGTGTTCTGCGACGATTGGGGAGGGAGATATCAACGTTTAAAGTTCCAGTCTGACAGGTCGGCGGCCATTTTGAATATTTTCAACCGCCAATATCTCCCAAACGAATCGTCGTAGAGCGCCGGGGTTTTCACCAAAGGTTTTGGTAGACCCTGTAGAACAGCACCAGTTAGCTCGTAGGAAACTAGGTCCCAAAAGCTAGGTCCCAAAAATTTGGGAAAAAATCTGTGGTTTTTTGGCACCAGAGCGGTAGATTGGGCAGCGACATAGATATAGGCCCAAACCGCGTTGCTCTACGTCAAAAACTGACCAAGATACTGGGGTTTCAAGTTTCAGCCTGGATTTCAGACTGGAAATTGAAACGGCCGTATCTCCAAAACTACTGGACGGATTCTGACGCGGTTTCCTGTATAGTAAGAGGCATTTTTTGGACTCTCCGTACCAAGAGTGAAACCGACTCTACATAGAGTCGAGAAATTTTTTGCTGACTCTTTGTCTCTCCTTTGTATCTTTTATTTTAATGTGTATTTAATCCTTGTATTTAATGTAGCAAACCGGCTCTACATAGAGTCCATACATTAATTGTAAAAATTAAAAATTTGCTTGTCATAAGCTTAAGGACGGGCCTTTTATTGAGGGCCCAATCGACCGCCTAGCCACCAATTAATGGTGGTAAGGACAACTTTGTTTCCTTTTATTGACCTCTCTGCAGTTTTTACAACTCTATTGACAAAATTTTCTTAAATTTTATTTATTACTTATCGTCTATACACTTTTACACTTGTGTTTGTTTCATTTACTTGTTTTACTTTATAATTATACAAATTTACAAACGGTTAATCAATACCGCGAGCCCTCTGCAAAATGGCAACTCTTCGCAGTCCCCTAACCAAAGGCAAATCGCCGACAAAAGATGACCAGGCTGGACCTAAAAAGGCGTCAGCAGTTAGAAGGAGCATTGGCGAATGGGAGGCCGGAAAGAGCGCCACCCAACCCAGCATCCAAAAGACCCAGGACCCCCCGAAGACAAAAGCCAGAACAGCCCTCACTCAAGAGAGCAAACCGGGGACTTCTGGCATAACGACAGCCGAGATACCCAAGAGCCCAACGCCGAAATTAACATACTCGTCACGAACTTCCGAGGCGAGAGCATGCTTGAACAAAGCAAAACTCCACCTTGGTAACTCACGCAACCTGAAAGCGGAAATAAAGACAGAGGTAACGGCGGCAATAGATCGGCTCTACCAACTCGTCAAAGAGGGTGACGCAGAGAAAGAGAACCAAGACCAACGGACGAACGTGGAAACAAGGAAAGAGAAGGGACACGACGAAGACCCTGACAAAATCACCTGGTTGCGCTCCACACTGGACGAACAGACTCGCCTGGTGAAGGAGGGCAACCAGATGATGAAGAATCTGCAACAGGAAGTGGAGAGCCAAAGAAAGGTACGGGAGGCACGAGACGGAGAGCGAGGGAACCAAGACCAAGTGCTCAAGGAGATCAGGGCGCTCGAGGAGACCACACAAAAAATGGGAAAGCTGGTCACGGAGCTCCAGGATAGACCCTCGTACGCGGACACCCTGAAGGTACCCCGGTACACTAGGGAAAAGCCTACGCACTCCGTCATCGTGTCATCCGAGGCAACCATGGACACCAGCACAGAGGTGATGGGAATGGTCAGACGTGCGCTGGATACTAAGGAGAGCGGCCTCCAGATTGGAGGGGTTCGACAGGCCAAAGACAAAAGGGTCATACTGAGTTTCCACAGCAAGGAAGAAATGACGAAGACGGCAGAAAAACTAAAGGGGGATAAGAACCTAAAGGTAGAGGAGACAAAAAATAAAGATCCCCTGGTTATTCTCAGGGATGTACTTAATTACAACTCAGACGAGGAGATAGTTGCATGCCTGAGGAGCCAAAACAAGGACCTCCTCAGCGATATCCCCAGGGGGGATCAGAGGATTGCTGTCGTGTACCGCCGGAAAACCAGGAATCCCCACAAAGATCACATGGTCTTGCGAGTGGCACCCCGGGTGTGGCAGCGGCTAACTGAGGTAGGGAAAGCTCATGTCGACCTTCAGCGTGTACCGGTCGAAGATCGGTCGCCGCTGTCACAGTGCTCCCTCTGCCTCGGCTACGGCCACAGCAGGCGTTTTTGTAAAGAAACCGAAGCCAAATGCAGCTACTGTGGTGGAACGCATATGTCCGCAAACTGCGCAGATCGACTTGCAGGAGAACCACCGCAGTGCTGCAACTGTACAAAGATGGGACTGACCACCGGGGGCCATACAGCCTTCAGCGAGGAGTGTCCTGTGAGACGAAAATGGGATGTGATAGCAAGAGCATCCGTAGCGTATTGTTAAGGGCACCCAGGGCGAAACCACCTACAGATTGATACAAGCGAACCTCCAAAGAAAGAAGCTGGCGACCAACGAACTACTGATCGAGGCAGAGAAGCGCAAGGTAGCGGTGGCGCTTCTCCAAGAGCCATATGTGGGCGGAGCGAAGAGTATGAAGAGTCACAGGGGCGTACGTATCTTCCAAAGCACTGATATAGGAGATGGGACTGTGAAAGCAGCAATTGCTGTCTTTGACAAAAACCTAAACGTAAAACAGTACCCGAAACTCACTACAAACAACATCGTGGTGGTGGGAATCCAAACCAGTGCCTGGGAGATCACGCTTGTCTCCTTCTACTTCGAGCCAGACCAGCCCATAGAGCAGTACCTCGATCAGCTGAAAGGGGTGAAGGAGGAAATAGTCGCGGGAAGCTGGATCATTGGAGGTGACGCGAACGCGAAGAACACATGGTGGGGGAGCCCTACCATAGACAACAGGGGGGAGGAAATGCTTGGCGCAATAGAAGAGTTAGGCCTGAACGTACTCAATAGAGGGGAAATTCCAACGTTTGACACCATCAGGGGAGGACAACGCTACAGCAGCTACGTCGACCTAACAGCTTGCTCGACCAATATCCTGGACCTGGTAGACGACTGGAGAGTTGACGAAAGCCTCACGAGCTCGGACCACAATGGTATAACCTTTAACATCCGTCTGCGTAAATCTAGGGGCATCAAGATAAATAGAACAACAAGGAAATTTAATACAAGGAAGGCCGACTGGACTAAGTTCCGTGAAAAACTTGGCCAATCAATGACAGAGAATAATGTAACAAAATCAGAAATAAAAAATATAAATACAGTAGAGCAAATTGAAACAACAATAGATAAAATCACAAAAGCCATACACGAAGCATGCACCCTAGCAATACCAGCGAAGAAAGAAAAAGAAGTACTTACCTTGCCATGGTGGTCCGAGAGACTCGATGAGTTGAAGAAGAGCGTTGCTACCAGGAAACGGAGAATACGATGCGCTGCTCCAGCCCGAAGACCGACCGTTGTAGAAGAGTACCTGAAAGAAAAAGAAAAATATGAGTTGGAAGCGGCAAAAGCCCAAACGGAAAGTTGGAAGGAATTCTGTAACAAACAGGACAGGGAAGGTGTTTGGGAGGGGATTTACAGGGTTATTGGAAGAACAACATCTAGAGAAGAGGACCTACCACTCCAAAAAGACGGAACAGTGTTGGACGCAAAAGGCTCCGTAAGGTTGTTAGCGGAAACGTTCTACCCGGAAGACCTCACAGATAGCGACAATGCTCACCATCGTCACGTAAGAGCGGAAGCCGAAAGAGTGAACGAAAGTGACCAAGATAACCGATGTGATCCCCCGTTTACACTGGCGGAACTGTTACAGTCTTGCGAGTCCTTCAACCCGAAGAAAGCCCCAGGAGCGGACGGCTTCACGGCCGACATATGTTACCACGCCATCGGAAATGCACCTGAAGCATTCCTTATGCTCCTAAACAAATGCTTTGAGTTACATCATTTCCCGGAGGTCTGGAAGGAGGCAACCGTTATAGTGCTGAAAAAACCTGGGAAAGAGAACTACACCACCCCGAAAGCGTATAGGCCGATAGGACTGCTCCCAATCCTTGGGAAAATCTTCGAGAAAATGCTGGTGGCCCGCCTCAAGTTTCATCTGTTGCCAGGGATGAGTACTCGCCAGTACGGGTTCATGCCTCAGAGGAGCACCGAAGACTCCCTCTATACCCTAATGCAGCACATCCGCAATAAGCTGGATCAAAAGAAAATAATCACATTAGTATCCTTGGATATAGAGGGAGCCTTCGACAGCGCCTGGTGGCCAGCTATAAGAGTCCGACTGGCTGAGGAAAAGTGTCCAATAAACTTGAGGAGAACCATAGACAGCTACCTAGAGGACAGGAGGGTAAAGGTTAGATACGCAGGGGAAGAGCATGAAAGGAGCACGAGCAAAGGTTGCGTTCAAGGCTCAATTGGGGGCCCAATTCTCTGGAATTTACTGCTAGACCCACTCCTGAAAAGCCTAGAGAAGAGGGGAGTTTACTGTCAAGCGTTCGCAGACGACGTGGTGCTGATGTTTGATGGCGAGACAGCAGGGGAAATCCAAGGACGTGCCAATGCCGCTCTCGAGCATGTTCGGACGTGGGGTGTAGCAAACAAGCTCAAGTTTGCTCCACATAAGACGAGTGCAATGGTAATTACCCGGAAACTAAAGCACGACACCCCTCGGCTGAGCATGGGCGGGATTGGCATTGCCACGTCTAAGGAAATGAAAATACTCGGCGTCACAATAGACGAGAAGTTAACTTTTAACGCACACGTCTCAAACGTCTGCAGGAAGGCAATAGGGATATACAAACAGCTGACCAGGGCCGCAAAAGCCAGCTGGGGACTACACCCGGAGGTCATCCGAGTAATATATGTGGCGACCATAGAGCCCATTATTCTGTATGCCGCAAGCGTATGGGCCCCAGCCGCCAAAAAACTAGGGGTGATTAAGCAGCTAGGAACGGTACAACGCGGTATAGCACTAAGAATGTGCAAGGCCTACCGCACGGTCTCCCTGAACTCGGCACTGGCGCTGGCTGGGATACTCCCTCTCGATCTACGAGTCGGAGAGGCAGCCTCGCTATATGAGGCTAGGAGAGGGGTACCCCAGCCAGATCTAGGGGACAGGGAGGTCGAGCGGATGGCCCCAGCGATCGAGGCCCCACATCCTGCAGAATGCCCAAAAATAGAGCTCGTAAGCCTGGTGGACCAGGAACAACTCAGTTTGCACAGCAACTATGACATACGCATCTTCACCGACGGGAGCAAGATTGAGGGCGGGGTTGGCGCTGCGCTATCCATATGGAATAGCGAGCGCGAAACCAGGGCCCTCAAGCTTGCTCTTCCAGGTTACTGCACGGTCTACCAGGCAGAGCTGTTGGCGTTAAGCAGGGCAACGAGGGAGATAGAGAAGCACAGAGCGCGGACATTCGGTGTCTACAGCGACTCCATGGCGGCCCTCCTAACTATAAAGAACCACAGCTGCCTCCATCCCCTCGCAGTCGAGGCAAGGAAGAATTTAAAATCAGTATCTCTCCAAAGCAAGATAGTAGACCTGTTTTGGATTAAAGCCCACGCAGGGTTGGAGGGAAACGAAAGAGCTGATGAACTAGCAAAGGAGGCTGCCATGAGGTCGAAGAAGAAACCTGACTACGACAAGTGCCCGGTGTCACACGTCAGGCGTAACATTCGCATTGCAACGCTTGACGAGTGGAACCGGAGATATGTAGCAGGTGAGACCGCCTCTGTGACAAAAATGTTCTTCCCGGACGCGATTGCGGCATACAAAATAATAAGGAAAATAGAGATAACATACATACGGACGCAAATTTTGACGGGGCACGGTGGGTTCTCGGAATACTTGAATCGTTTCAAGTGTAAAGGGAGCCCATCGTGTTCCTGTGACCCCGCGAAAAGCGAAACGGTACCACATATATTGCTCGAGTGCCCAGCATTCGGAAAAGAAAGGTTCGAGGTCGAACAAGCCCTGGACATGAAACTAGAGTCTAATAACATAGCAGATATAATGAAAGGTAAAAATAGAGACCAATTTCTAAGTTACTGTCAAACAATTGCAGAGAGGGTAGTAAAGAGAAACAAAATCGCTTAAAAAATATGTTATCATAATATTATGTAAAATATTAGCGAATAGCATATAACATAATGTGACAATATGTATTAGAAAGCAGAAAATGAAAATTGGAAACTATTGATGTTGATTAATCTGGTAATGAATAAAAGTGTATACTATAATATCAGAACATTATTGTTCGACCCGTGTAAAAGCTGAATAAAAAGATGTAAATTGCTATATAGAATAAGATGTGCTTAAAAATGTAAAACTAGAATAAACATATACTTAAGAGATCATGAAACTTGAAATGTAAAACTAAGATAAAAACTGTAAAATTAACAAAGTAGATAAATAACTAGAATAAGAAATCCCCTGTCTTAATATTAATCCCTAGAAAATAAACGAAAGATGTAATTTGATAAGTGTTATAAAATGTAAACGCAGAAATAAATACTGTTAGGCTATAAGAAAAGTGTTAAAATTAGTAAAAATGTAAAAACCATAAAATAGAGAATAAGCTGTTGTAAAATGAATAAATAATCCCTCACAAAACCCTTTCCCATTCCCACAAATCCACTATCCCAAAGATGTAAAACTTACTGCCACTAGAAATAAGAAATAGAAAAATAAAGTCTCTAATTAAGTTAGAGGATTAGCTCGCGGGCCGGGACGCATTGTCGCTCCCGGACAGGAAAAAAAAAAAAAAAAAAAAAAAAAAAAACCTAACCTAACCTAACCTAACCTAACCTAACCTAACCTAACCTAACCTAACCTAACCTAACCTAACCTAACCTAACCTAACCTAACCTAACCTAACCTAACCTAACCTAACCTAACCTAACCTAACCTAACCTAACCTAACCTAACCTAACCTAACCTAACCTAACCTAACCTAACCTAACCTAACCTAACCTAACCTAACCTAACCTAAAGATTTAATTGATTGCAAAACAACACGAGAGATTTTTATTAACTATTGCATAAGCATAGCAAATAAGGTAATATTAAGAAACAAATAAACCGTAGCTACACCTATATTATAAGAAATATATGGTGAATAGCTCATAAAAACATCGTAAACAATTAATATAGCAAATATTGTAATAGTTTTAAAATAAAAATAGAGAAAAAAAAAAAAAAAAAAAAAAAAAAAAAAAAAAAAAAAAAAAAAATACAAATAGTAAGTTAAGATAAATATGTAATAGATAACATGCAGTATATAAAATAGATATAGTAAAATTTGAAAACAATACACAAAACCCACAACCCTCCCCCTTTTGTACGAACTCGATTATTAAGAATGTAATCAAAAGTAAATAAAGTCTCTGACCAAGTTAGAGGATAGCTCGCGGGCCGGGACGCTAATGCGCTCCCGGACACTAAAAAAAAAAAAAAAAAAAAAAAAAAAAAACCTAACCTAACCTAACCTAACCTAACCTAACCTAACCTAACCTAACCTAACCTAACCTAACCTAACCTAACCTAACCTAACCTAACCTAACCTAACCTAACCTAACCTAACCTAACCTAACCTAACCTAACCTAACCTAACCTAACCTAACCTAACCTAACCTAACCTAACCTAACCTAACCTAACCTAACCTAACCTAACCTAACCTTTTTTTTTTTTTTTTTTTTTTTTTCACGAGGTGGAAATCTTCAGAAAGATACCCGGTCACAATGGGGGACGTGACCGGGTTATGTGGGATTTTTACCCACTAAAACCACCCCGGTGTTCCTTCTCACGCCATAGTGGCGGGGCTACGGGACCAGGCTTGTTATCTCCGCCTGCCCCGCCGGCGTCGCTCCCCTGTAGGGGAGCCCACCTCTGTAGGGCGGGTCTTAACACATAGACCCGCCCCCTCCGCCGAGGCGCCCAGGAACACATGGGCGTCTCGGCATGGGACCCTTAGTGTAGACGACAGAACCCCCCGATTCTGCCATCCACAGGTCCCAGGCTACGGCGGCATTCGGCCCGCGAAGGCCAGACGCCGCCTGCCGCGTCTCCGGCGGCGCAGTGGAAGCGAGTCTGCGTCGTCCTCTCGCTCCCGCTCCGCCGCCTCCTTCTGCGACATGACTACGTCGCAGAAGGTCGCGACCGCCTGCCAGGACTCCTCGCTGCCGACCATGGATGCGATCAAGGTCGGCAGCGACAAGTCTCCTCCTACAGTCGCGGACAGGGCGGCGCGAGGCACTGCCCAGGCAGGGCATTCCTCGCGCGTGTGTTGCGCCGTGTCCGCGACCCCCGCCGTGCAGTGGTGGCACGCCTCTGTGGGCTCTCGACCCGCCACCCGGCACAGGTAGCCGCCGAAGCAACCATGCCCAGTGAGGACCTGTGTCAGGTGGAAGGAGAGAGCCCCGTGCCCCCGCTCCAGCCACTGTCGAAAGACAGGCCGAACGGAGGCCACTAACTCCCGACTCACGCCGGGAGCTTCGAGGCGGGCCGCCCACCTTTGGAGGAGGACGTTGCGAGCGTCCTCTCTCCAGCGGTCAATTTCCCGCTGATGGGGGCGGCCACCACCGACTGCACACTCCTCTTTTGTTCGCCAGTACACCGCGGCGAGCACCTCGGCTTCGAGGTCCCACGGCGGTGTACCGGCGAGCACACACGCGCCGACGCACGACACGGTGCGGTACGCTCGGGCCACCCTGAGCGCCATGGCGCGCTGCGGACGTCGTAGCGCGGCCAGGTTTCGGGCGCTCATGGCTCCTGCCCATATTGGCGCCCCATAGAGCGCCATGGAGCGTACCACACCGGTGTATAGGCGTCGGCAAGCACTCCCGGGGCCTCCCACATTAGGGAGGACACGCCCCAGCGCTCCGGCTGTGGCCACCAGTTTGGGGGCCAGCCGCCGGAAGTGCTCCTCGAACTTCCATCGGCCGTCGAGGACGAGTCCTAGATATTTCATCGTCGACCCGACGGCGATGGAGGTTCCTCCCACCATTATGGCGGCTCCGGGTGGTGGCGCTCGCCGCGGCCCATGGAACACGAGAGCCTCTGATTTGTTCAGGGCAACCTCGAGTCCCAGGGCGCGGATCCTTGCCACCACCTGGGCCACACCCGCCGTGGCGAGGAGGGACGCCTCGCGATAGGTGCCGCCGCGGGCCAAGACGAGGGTATCGTCAGCGTAGCAAGTGACGCCGACCCCCCGCAACAACGACCCGCGCAGCACCCAGTCGTAGCCGATGTTCCACAGGAGCGGACCGAGAACAGATCCCTGTGGAACACCGCACGACATTTCCCTCCTCCCGGAGCCATTCTTCGTCGGGAAGACCACCGCTCTCCCGGCGAAGTAGTCGGCCACGACGCGCTGCAGATACTGTGGGACTCCGTGGTACTGCAGCGCGACCAGCACGGTTTCCCAGGGCAGCGTGTTGAAAGCGTTGCGGATGTCGAGTGACACCGCAAACATCACACCACCCTGGGAGACGGCCTCCTCGGCGAGGTCCCTGACCCGCGCGATCGCGTCCAGGGTCGATCGACCCCGACGGAAACCGAACTGTGCGTCATCCAAATCCGGATCCATGGACTCGACGAGGCGAGCAGCGAGAACACGCTCGAATAACTTACTCACCTCGTCGAGCAGCACAATCGGACGATAGGACGACGGCAGTCCGGCCGGGCGCCCGCCCTTAGGAAGCAGGACGAGCTTTCCCGTTTTCCACCTCCGGGGGAATCGACCCCGCTCGAGACACGCGTCGAACAGAGACCTCACCCTCTCACCGATCTCATCCAGAGCGATCGCCAGGACGCAGCCCGGCACACCATCCGGGCCCGGGGCGGTCTTCTTCGATTTCATTCTAAGAATGGCCGCCCCAAGTTCCCCATCAGACACTGGGGGAACTTCGTCCCCGACGTCTCGCACCGGATGAGAGCCCATCGTTGGGGGCACCCATTGTCCCCGCTGTGGGAAAAGGGTGCCCACCACATCGTCGAGGAGCGCCGGCTGGAGATTGCTCGTCAGGGGGGGAGCCCAGGGCCGTAGCTTGTTTCGCACGACCCTGTACGGCCTTCCCCAGGGATCCCCGTCGAGAATCGCCAGCCATTCTTCCCACGCCGCCTCTTTCGCCTGCGCAATTGCCGCCTGAAAGGCCTTGCGCATCTCTCTATAGGCGGCGTAGGAGGCGCTCTCCTCCTGGGTGTCTCTGACCCGTCGTCGCCTGCATCGGGTGTATCGACGGCGGGCGCGCACACAGGCTCGACGCATGTCGCGGAGCTCATTGTTCCACCAATACACCCGACGCCTCGGAGGGAGGGGTCTCGCCCTCGGCATCGCCGCATCACAGATGCGAGTGAGCGAAGTGCCGAGGCGCTCCGCCTCCTCGTCAACGTCGGCGACGATATTGGGTCCCGACACCCAGGACTCGATTATGGCCGCCTCTGCGGCGACCTCTCGGTCCAGGCGACCCAGTACCCAACACCGGCCGTCCCCAACACGGGTGGCATTTCTACTCGGTTGGGTAGGGAGCGTGGAGACGTCGAATCGGATATAGCGATGATCCGACAGTGTCTCCACGCCCACCTCCACCCGCCAGTTCTGGACACGGCGCGCCAGGGGGGCTGTCGCGAACGTAATATCGACGATGGACCCACCCTGTTGCCGCACGCACGTGTTCTCCGAGCCCGTGTTGAGGACGGCCAGTCCCACGGAGACCGCCCAGTCCTCCAGCACCTCGCCCCGCGCATCCGTCACCGAAGATCCCCACGCCGTAGATTTGGCGTTGAAATCCCCGGCGACTAGCACGGGGTTGGGGGCGACTTGCCCCATCAGAGCCCCGACCTCGACGAGCAACTGCTCAAACTCGGCGAGACTCCGATTGGGTGAAAAGTACACCCCCACTACTGCAACGTCGCCCACGACAACCATCACGCAGCCCCGACCCTTCGTAACACGTTCGAAGGGCGGAGCACCCGCGGAGGCCTGGGCGACGATGGCCACCGAGTCCTCATGGTCCCCAACCCAGTCACTCCGGAGGGGGACAAAATAAGGCTCGGCGACCACGGCTACCTGTATCTCCCACTCCGCCATGGTCTGGACAAGCAAGTCTTGAGCCCTGGCAGAGTGGTTGATGTTCGCCTGCAGTAGGTGCCAGAGACGGTGCATTAAATAGCGGTCTCCATGGGCTCCTGCGCTGTGCCCGTTGGGCACTGAGTCGGCTCAGGGGCTTTCTTTGCCCCGGCCTTCTTCTTCCTCTTCTTTCTGGGCCTTTTGCGTCCCTTTTGGGGACTCTTTTTAGGCCCAGATTTGGGGCCATTTTGGCACCCGGCTCCACCAAGGGGGTGACCCGCCGGTCTACCCGCCGCTGCGCAGACGGCGCAATGCGGCTCGGCTTGGCAACTTTTTGCCCGGTGGTCAGAGGTGACCCCCGAATGCACTGCCCCCCAATCCGAAGAGATCAATCACCTCAAAAAGGAGATCAACACCGGTCTCAGTGAAATGCGATCAGAAATTAACGAGATCAAGTCACTCATCAAAACTTCGCTCAGCAATAATAAAGCCCCCACTGAAATAGTAAGCAACGCAAATCCATCTCCGTCTGACCGCCCGTTCTCATATGCTCAAATAGCTTCGACCTCAAAACCCATTGCTCAGACCACCTCTCTCAGCGACAAGACCACCAAACCGGCACTAATCGCTTCCGTACCTGAAGCTAAAACTAGAACCGAGACAATTAGCGAATGGAAAAAGTCAATTTCCTTCAAAAACGTCCAATATGCTCCGTATAAAATCCAACCAATAGGTGGTAACAAATTGAGAGTTGAATTTGACAACATCAAACAGCGCGACGAAACTGTTGGACGTCTGGGACCTGGTGGGTCTATTGTTGCTGAACCGGTCCGCAATCTTAGACCTATGCTCATTCTGAAGGGCATACATAAAGACACCCCATTTGAAGAGATCCCGAGTATAATTATCAACCAGAATGATAGTCTATCCAGCGCAAGTACTGATGATATCAAGACTTGTTTTAAAAGAAACAACCGCAACGAGAACCTATACAACGCTGTCCTTAGAGTTGCCCCTTCCCTCTGGCGTAATATAATGAACATCGAAAGAGTAAACATTGATCATCAGAGAATTCATGTTGATGAGTACTCCGCATTCCTCCAGTGCTACACCTGTCTACAGTTTGGCCATGTCAGCAAGAAATGTACTTCTGAAATTAAACCTTGTTCCCTTTGCTCCTCTACTGACCATCAGTACAAAACGTGCCCAAACAAAAATAATGAGTCCTGCATTAAGTGCTTCAACTGCTCCAACTACAATGAAAAATACAATTCAAACACAGATACTAATCATAATGCTCTATCTAATTACTGCCCACGTGTTAGGGTCACAAAACAAAAAGTCAATGCAAGAACCGATTATGACTAGCACCGCCAAACCCAAACCCAACCGTAATGAGATTAAAATTTTACAGTGTAATACAGGACGCGGTTACAACGCGCATCAAGAAATTATTCAATACTCAGAAGCAAACAACTATCAGATCATATTGATTAATGAACCATATATAGGCAAAATTAGCGGTAATAACTCTGTCAGAACTACCCCCGGATATGATACATACCAGTTCCCTACTAATACCCGCACCAAGTCATGCATTCTAGTCAAATCTGGCCTCTATAGCACGCTAGGAATATCTAAATACTCAACTTCTAATCTATGCATCATTCAACTCAATAATACAGGCAGAAGAAAAGTCTTTATCATTAGCGTTTATATCGAACCCGATCAAGACATCCACAATACCATCAACAAACTTGAATTATTTTTACATCAAACACCTGACGCTATACATATCATAGGCGGAGATTTTAATGGGTGGAACGAACTCTGGGGATCACCTACATCTAACAAAAGAGGACGAGATGTTGCCGACCTCATGCTCATCAATAATCTCATTCCTTGCAACGACAAAAATAGCAATACTTTTGAAACTGTGACACATGGCACACTCAGGAGCTCCATAATTGACCTCACCTTGGTTACCGATCTTATTGCAAACCACATTTCCAACTGGAAAGTTGACAACGGTATATGTCCCTCTTCCGACCACCATGCCATTACCTTTAAATTTAATATTAAGACACAAAACCTTAGTAAAAATATAAAGCAATCTACATTTAAATATAATACCAAATTAATTAAAGATTGGGATTTCCTCAGTAACGCCTTCAGAGATGAGATGAGCACAACAGAACTTGAAGACGTTCAAATCACCGAACTAGATAAAGACAATCTCGACAACTACATCAATAATATCACACAGTTTATTCAAAAAGTTTGTAATGATAATCTGCAGCCAAATCGCAGACGCACTAATAAATGTATATGGTGGACAGAAGAGCTTGATGAATTAAAAAAGGAAGTAATCAAAAATCACCACCTAATTAGACAGTTAAAACGCAAGAACTTACCACTAGAAGAAGCACTGGAAAATAGAAATAGGATACGTACCAAATATGCTCAGACTATTAAAACTACCGCAACTGCTAATTTCAGAGAGTTCTGTGACAGACAGGGCAAGGAGGATGTCTGGACGCTAACCAACAGACTATTGAAAACTGCTTCTCCAGTACAACCACCATCCACTCTTAAAATTTGCGACAACCTCTACACAACATCTAGTTCCGATACAGCCAAAGCTTTCCTAAACAAATTTTACCCCGATGACACGAATGATAATACCACACAACAAGAAATAAGAAAAATTACAGAAAGTATCCCAGACACAGCGGACGAACCTATATTTACAAGCGATGAAATTTTAGATAATCTCAAGGCAATGAACCCTAAAAAATCTCCCGGATTAGATAATTTAACATCTGACATTTGTTTCTGTTTTACATCAGCATACCCTGAAATTATTACCAATATTATGAATAGGTGCCTTGCTCTCGGTTATTTCCCAGAGCAATGGAAGAGTGCATATGTAAAAATTATACCCAAACCCGGAAAACCAGATTATTCTAACACAGCTGCATACAGACCAATTGGACTATTAAAAGTATTTGGAAAATTATTAGAAAAGCTCATCACAAAAAGACTAACATATCACATGAACATCAATAACTCTGCCAACAATAGACAATTTGGATTTAAAGAACAGACATCTACCATAGACGCACTTAGCAAAATTATTGACAACATTCGTACTTATAAAAGTAAACATGAATATGTTGCTGCCGTATCACTCGACATACAAGCAGCATTTGATAATGCATGGTGGCCTTCTATTTTACGGCGCCTTCACCATATTAAATGCCCCAAAAACATTTATAAGATACTAGATAACTATCTCAGTGAGCGCACAGCAATCATAGATTTTGCCGACAGCAGAGCCGAGAAGAGGTTAACGAGAGGGTGCATTCAGGGATCGGTGTGTGGTCCCACTTTGTGGAACCTGATCTTGGATGAACTCCTTGACATGGAACTACCTGCGGGCTGTCATCTCCAAGCGTTTGCAGACGACGTGTTCCTGTTAACCCATAATAAAGACATCAAAACATTAGAATATATTACAAACAATGCACTTCGAAAAATTATAGAATGGGGAGATAAAGTAAAACTCAAATTTGGAGCTGAAAAAACTAAAATCATAGCATTTACACCAAAAGCAGAAAAAATTACACTTAAAATAGATAACCAAGAACTTAAATTTACAAATAGCGTCAAGATACTGGGAGTAACTATAGATAAAAAATTAAAATTTATTGAACACGTAAATAATATAATAAACAAAGCTCATAAAATATTTACAAAACTTACAAAATTTGTACGTCCCACTTGGGGCGTACAATCAGAAAATATTGAAATTATTTACAAACAAGTAATTGAACCAACCATAACCTATGCTGCAAGTATATGGCATTCTGCCCTTAATTACGAGCATGTCACGAAGAAACTACTTTCACTTCAAAGGGGTTTTGCAATAAAAATAATTCGCGGATTTAGGACTATAAACACAATTAATGCCATTACATTGGCCCAATTAGTACCCATCAATATCAAAATTAAAGAAATAGCTGAAATTGAATCCACGAAAAAACTAGAAACGACAAAATACCTCCCAACTGATATTAAACTAGAAAAACCCGCAAAACCATCCAAGCTTATACACCCAGCATTTCGTAAATCGATTAAATTTCAAGAAGCAACCAATGAAACCGAAATAAGATCCATACTGCAACCCAACATTCACCACATCTACACCGACGGAAGTAAGCACAGTGGGGGAGTGGGAGCTGCTTTCGTCGCTATTTGCCCAGACGGAAAAGAAATTACAAAGAAAATGAAACTCCACGATAGTTGCACAGTATTTCAAGCTGAACTCACGGCCATTTCTAAAGCATGTTGCTGGTTAAGAGACAATAAAATCAATAGAGCTGCAATTCTCACTGATAGTAAATCCGGCATTCAAGAAATCTCAAACCCACACAGTAACCATCCGATCGTAACTCAAATTCACAACACCCTTTTCGAATCCCATACCACCATTGAATTCCTGTGGATAAAGGCTCATGCTGGAATCCCAGGTAATGACAAAGCAGACACAGCTGCAAAAGCAGCAGCTGTCAGCCACACTACTTGCAACTACTCATTATTCCCAATCAGCTACGTAAAACACCTGCGAAAACAAGACAGTGAAGTTGCTGCAGAGCAACTCTATCAAACAAACACCAAAGGCATGATCATGAAACACTGGTTTCCCACGATAGCGACACTTAAATCTACCTTGCAACATATCAAGCTCACTTTTGCCTTCACTCAAATTTTCACCGGCCATGGCTTCCATAAAGAATATTTGTACAGATTTAGAATAACAAATGATGACAAATGTCCCTGCGATAACACCAGCATACAAACAATAGCACATCTAATTGAAGAATGTCCCAGATTTCAAAACACCCGCCTTTCACTTACAATAGAAGCCAACAACTTAAGAATCGATCCTTTCGATCTCCAACAGATCATTACCAAAGAAACAACAACCGAACACTATATCGCACACATAAATACCATAATCAGCAACTTAAAAACGTTCAACCAAACATGAACATATCGGAAGCAGTATAATAAATATATAAATATATAAAATATATCAATATATATCAATATATACAAATATATATAAAAAACATTAAAAAGTCCCTATTGCTTAAAAAGAAAAAACAATTTGTTCTGATCAAATAACATTGCTTAAAACATAGATACCAATAGAAATGATACCACCTTAGTAGTCAATAGCTTAGTGGTATCATTCAGTAAGAGGACAACACCCTGAGAGGACGGGTGCCTCTACTATCACAAAAAAAAAAAAAAACCTAACCTAACCTAACCTAACCTAACCTAACCTAACCTAACCTTAGAAACCAGGACCTCGCGAAGGCAAAAACAAGGACTGCTCTCAGTCAAGACAGCAAAGCGGGAACGTCCGGCACACCGACAGAGACTTCAAAGAGCCCACTGACAAAAAAGATCTACTCGACACGAGTTGCCGAGGCGAGGGCGTGCCTAAGTAAGGCAAAGCTTCACCTCGGCAACTCGAGGAACCTAAAGTCGGAAATAAAGACTGAGGTGACCGCGGCGATTGAACGGCTATACCAGTTGGTGAAGGAGGCGGAGAACGAAAGAGACGGACTGGACAAAGTGCAAGGCAGGGGACAGGACAAAGGACAGGGACAGGACAAAGGACAAGACCAAGGACAGGGACAGGACAAAGGACAAGACCAAGGACAGGACAAAGGACAGACAGGAGAGGACCTTGACCAAATCACCTGGCTGCGCTCCACTCTAGAAGAGCAGACTCGTCTGGCGAAGGAGGGCAACCAGATGATGCGGCAGCTGCAGGTAGAGGTGGAAAGCCAAAGGAAGGCAAGAGACAACGAGCGACAAAATGACGAGGACATCATCAGGGAAATCCGAGCCCTTGAGACAACAACCCAGGAAATGGGAAAGATAGTATCGGAGATAAATGACAGAGCTCCCACCTATGCAGAGACACTAAAGCCCAAGCCGAAGACGAAAACCCTACACTCAGTCATCGTTACCTCGAAAGATGAATCCAATACCGGGGAACAGGTATTGGAAAAGGTGAGACAGGCCTTAGACGCCAAAGAAGGATGGGTCAAGGTGGAGAGGGTGAGGAAGGCAAAGGACAAGAAAATTATAGTCGGGCTGGAAACTAAGGAAGAACGCAGCAAGGTCAAGACCAGACTTGAGAAAGAAGGAGACAACCTCACCGTCGAGGAAATTAAAAACAAAGACCCGCTCTTGATCCTCAGAAATGTCCTCAGAGATAACTCGGACGAGGACATTCAGAAAGCCCTGAGGAACCAGAACCGAAGCGTCTTTCAAGGCCTCGGCGAAGGGGAAGACAGAATCGCAATAAAGTTCAGGAGGAGAGCAAGAAACCCCCACACTACGCACGTGGTAGTCAGTGTCTCCCCCATTGTTTGGAAAAGAGCCATATTACAAGAAACCATGCACGTCGACATCCGGCGCGTACAAGTAGAAGACCAATCCCCACTGGTTCAATGTTCAAACTGTCTCGGTTACGGCCACAGCAGGCGTTTCTGCAAAGAAACGGAAATTAAGTGCAGCTACTGTGGCGGAGCGCACATGTCCGCTGACTGTGCGGACCGATTCTCTGGCGAACCGCCACAGTGCTGCAACTGCACCAAGGCAGGACTGACAACTGGAACCCACACAGCCTTTAGTATGGAGTGCCCTGTGAGGCGAAAGTGGGACGAGATAGCGAGAGCGTCCGTGGCGTATTGCTAACGTTGTCCCGGGCGTCACACAGGACACTACCACAAAGCAATATGTGATCGCACAGGCTAACCTCCAGAGAAAAAAGCTGGCCACACAGGAGCTCATGCTTGAGGCTACGAAGCGCAAGGTTGCCTTCGCACTGGTCCAGGAACCATACGTGGGGAGCACGAGGGAAATGGGGTCGTACGGGGGGGCCAGGGTCTACCAAAACGCGAACAGCGGCGGGGGCACGGTGAAGGCAGCGATAGTCGTGTTTGACCACGACATCGATGTCACACAGTTCCCCAAACTCACCACCAATAACATCGTGGTGGTGAAGCTGCGAACGAGCGAGTGGGAGATGCTGGCCGTCTCGTATTACTTCGAGCCTGATCAACCCATCGGGCCATACCTGGACCACCTCACGCTAGTGAAGAACGAGCTAAAGCCCAGAAAGGCTGTGTTTGGAGGTGATGCCAATGCGAAGAGCACGTGGTGGGGTAGTAGCGCCATCGACGACAGGGGGGAGGAACTGGTGGGCACGATAGGAGAGTTGAACCTACAGGTGCTGAACTGCGGAATCAAACCCACTTTCGATACCATCAGAGGAGGGCGCAGGATCACGAGCAACGTTGATGTAACGCTATGTACAGAGGACCTGCTAGATCTGGTGGACGAATGGAGAGTCGCTGAAGACCTGACGAGCTCGGACCATAATGGCATAATAATGAAAATCAAACTACAGAAAGGAAAAGGCATTAGCATAAAAAGGACCACCAGGAAATATAACACAAAAAAAGCAAATTGGGAACTATTTCATGAGAAAATAGACCAATTAACAATAGAACAAAAAATTACCAAATTAGAAGTTGAACAAATAAATAATACAGAAAAACTAGATCAATTCATTGGAAAATATACAGATGCTATAACAAAAGCGTGCGATGAAGCTATGCCAAAGAAAAAAGACAATAATAAACTCACCCTGCCATGGTGGTCCGAGGAACTGGCGACGATGAAGCGCGCAGTCGCCACCAAGAGGAGAAGGATCCGATGCGCTGCGCCATCCCGAAGAGAGTGGGTGATCGCCCGGTATCTAGAAGAAAAAGAAAAGTATGAATCAGCGGCCAAGAAAAGCCAAATCGATAGTTGGAAGGGATTCTGTCAAAAGCAAAACAAGGAGGGTGTCTGGGAGGGAATCTATAGGGTTATGAAGTGCACGTCCAAAAGACAGGAAGACCTGCCGTTAGTAAGAAATGGAGAGGAGGTGGGTCAGGATGAGTCCGCGCGAATACTGGCAGAGGCCTTCTACCCAGAGGATACGAGTGAAGGAGATAACCCAGACCACACGCGGTTGAGAGCTCTTGCTGACCGGATAAACGACCCGGACCATGATGATATTCATGACCCGGCGTTTACTACGGAGGAGCTCAGGTCCGCGATGTCGAGCTTTAACCCAAAAAAGGCACCTGGAGGAGACGGCTTCACCGCCGACATATGCCAGCAGCTTGTAACAAAAAACATGGAACTCCACCTGGCTATATTGAACAAGTGTTGGCAACTGATGCACTTCCCCACGGAATGGAAGGAAGCCATTGTCGTGGTGCTGCGGAAACCAGGGAAGGATGACTACACCAGCACCAAGTCCTATAGACCAATTGGACTACTACCAGTGATGGGGAAAGTACTGGAAAAGATGGTGGTTAGAAGGTTAAGTTGGTACCTGACACCCCGTATTAGCCCCCGCCAGTACGGCTTTATGCCACAACGAAGCACGGAAGACTCCCTCTATGACCTGATGGCGCACGTGAGAGGTAAACTCGAAGAGAGGAAACTGATCACGATGGTGTCTCTGGACATAGAGGGGGCCTTCGACAGTGCGTGGTGGCCGGCTATAAAGATCAGACTGGCGGAAGAGCAGTGCCCAGCGAACCTCAGGAGAATGGTAGCCAGCTACCTAAGCGACCGCAAGGTCCGGGTACGGTATGCTGGCCGAGAGTTCGCAAAAGGCACCAACAAAGGGTGTGTTCAGGGATCAATAGGAGGCCCCATCCTATGGAATCTACTACTGGACCCGTTACTAAAAAGTCTCACGCAAAGAGGTGACTATTGTCAGGCCTTTGCGGACGACGTGGTGCTGGTGTTTTCCGGAGAAACTGCCCAGGAAATCGAAAGACAGGCCAATGCGGCTCTCGAACATGTCCGGGCGTGGGGTGTCATGAATAAGCTCAGGTTTGCGCCGCACAAGACGTGCGCCATGGTAATCACTAAGAAGC